>JAQPPZ010008380.1:0-138946 GCA_028583015.1 Wollemia nobilis
ATGGACAAGTCATATCACAAAAAGAACATATATATATATATCAAAAAGTAAAAACATTTTTTTTTTTCTATGCTTTTACCTCAAACGTTCGATTTGGGTAAAAACATAGACGGGGCACCATAGTAAGCAGTCATACGATTCGACCTAGAATCGTCATCTAGAAAATTGAGTACATTTTTTCTTTCTCGTAAAATGAGAAGAACTCGTATTTAACGTATTTTCTTCAAAAAATTCGCTAAAGAAGGGGCAAAATGTAGCACCCTAAAATTGGCACAGTTAAACCTTAGTAAAAAGATAAAATTCAAATTTTAACCTCAAACTGCCCGTTAACCACCTGTTACCGGCTTTCCTTGTTTTCCATGCCATTTTTAGGATTTGTTTTGACCGTTGGATGATATCATCGCAGATTAGATGAAATCGTCCCAGATCTAACGAATTCGTCATGGTAGAACGTCTAGACAATTTTATCCCAAAATCAAATTTTCATAATTAGCCTCTGTTTCAACAGCCTCTCCAACTTGGGCAGAAGCGCATCTGCGCAGTTGGATATTCCCCCGTTGGAAATCTCCCAGATTGGGATGATCCCAAACCTCCTAACCTCTCCCTAATCCTATATAAATTGATATTTTCTCAATTTATCCCCCTGATTCCCCCTGAATTTTTGCTTGAAACTCTGCTTAAACTTCCATGAACTTCCATGCACCTCAGAGCATCCTCACACCATCATTTGCATTCGGCATTTCATGTTTTCTTGCAGGAACTTTACTAATTTTCAGTCGAAGCTAGCTCAGATCATCGCAAGCGATTCTGGACAATTTCGGACGATCTTGTCAATGAGCGCAGACGATATCGTATGATTGGAGGCCATCCCGACTGTAGTCCAAATTAGGGGCAATCAGAGTCCAGAGTTTGCATCTCTTTATCACTTTTCTGCATTTCTTTATACATTATCTTAGTTATTATGTTTATGCATCTTGGAGTTCACCTCATTTAGCATAACCGCATGATAAAGTTAAAATCAATCATTAAATCTACTACATTTCTCTTGTTTGTTATTTGAATCCATTGTTTAGGCACGTTTGCTATCATTGCTATCATTCTCCTTTGCTTTTGCAGTTGCATATTTGGTATTTTGTGTTTGCTTTTGTGATTGCAGGTTTCTGACGAATTCGTCAGATCTCAGACAATTTCGTCTGATCTCAGATGATCGATTGTGATTTGAGATGATTTTATGAAATATCAGATGATTATATACAAGTCGAGACAATTTGGACTGCTACAAAACTCAGAACCTTCATCAAACATCCAGAATCAGGTATGTTTTGTCCCATTCGACACATTTTTTGTGTTTAGCATTTATTCATATTTTTTGTATCTATAAAATCAGCATTGACATATAGAATAGTTTAGATTCATCTTGGCCAAACCTAGGAGTTGAATGATTAAAGTACAAAATGAACACATCAAACTCACTATCAACGTTGGTGTGGAAACTGCCACTCAAAAGTTTCTTGGTGAACCCACCATCCGTTGAAAATTCACCTTTATACCCCTCCCCCGAGAGGTGGGACCTTCAAAGGGCCTCTCAGTCTGAGGTATTGTCCCATCCTTCTCGCATTCCCATTCCAGGCGTGGATCCTATATCCTGAGGGTAAGGATGCAAAAAATTTGGAGTGATACACTCTTCCCAGTAGGAACCACAAGCATTCCCTCAAACCTCACACCCATAATCTTCACAAGAGTACCAACCATCATCTTCCTAAGATCCATTATTCACCATATCTGAAGGCATCTACCAACCTCGCATTCAGGAGCAAGATGCACAAACCCAAGAGGGAGTGTACACATACATTTTCCCCTCGACCCAAGCTCCTACCTTGACAACTTATCCCACTTTTTCGATAGCTTTTCGACCAATATTCTAGGTATCTGAACTATATGATACCCAACCTTTGGAGCCACATTTGCCTACGATGACTATTAGGATACCACCATCTCCTCATTTTTAGTCTCCCACTACCAATATCCATCCTACCTATGGACCGATACTAACAACTTACCCGCCCACTCAGCTAGGCTATTCTACGTAGTCTAGCTTCCCTACCTCTTACCCTTTAGGGCAGAGATAGATCCCATCCTTTGATACTTCATCTTGACTTCCCCTAGTACTGGTAGTTCTAACACCTACACTACCGCTAGCTACACCTAGCTTCTTTATGCCTCCTCCAGCTTGGTCATTGTTGACACTTTTTGTCACATTATACAAGGGGTGGAAGAATAGCAAAAATTTTGTATGATATTAATTATTACCTTTTAAAATGTATGTAAGTTATAGCAATTTTGGTTTTCCTAGCCATTCCCCTTGTACACCAAAGAAGATAGAAGGAGCTTCGCAGCTAGGATAGCTTCACTGAGGAGAGGAAGAATAAAATGAAAAGAACTTCGGGCCCGAGGCGTTTCAAAAGGTTACTTCGGGTGGAAAATCAGCGAAGCAGTTTTGTCGAAGAAAAACACGAGGAAGGCGCCAAGAAAATCTTCGCACCCGAAGCATTCCCAAAAGCTACTTCGGGTGAAAGTTTTGCGAAGTGACATCTCCTCGCCGAAGAAGAGAAAGCCCAAGAACAAAATCCGAAGTCGCTAAGGCAAGAAGAACTACTTCGGACCCGAAGCATTTCCAAAGGCTACTTCGGCCCAAAAACTTGCGAAGCAGATCTCGAAGCAAACATTGAAAATGCTTCGCCAGAAAGTCACCGAAATACCCACCTCGGGCCCCTCCGCCTGCGAACCATTTCTGCTTCGGCCGCAAGCCTCCCGAACCATAGTTTCAAAGAAAGATCACGGCGAAGCATTTCCTTGAGGCATAGGCGAAGTAATTCAACCAGCGAAGTAGTAGAGCATGAAGGGCCCCACCAAAAGAGATCTACTTCGGCACTCAAACCTCCCGAAGTTGTGCCGCGAAGCTCAACTATCCAAAGTACCAAACCCAGAGGAAGGATCTGCTTCGGCCCAAACCCACCGCGAAGCAGAATTGCAAGAAGAGATCCAGCGAAGCGCTTCCAAGGCACGCACTTCAAGCCGGGTACTTTCTCGAGGTGGTCAGTTGCTTCATAAATGCATTTTTCCTTGCCCGACAAGTTCGTCGATCATTTTGGGCAATTGGACCTGAAGTACCAGTCCAAGAAGGAGAACCCGTCAAGCACGGTGGCTACTCGAGTATTGCACCCAGAAACTAAGGACAGTTCAGGCGGCCCATTGAATGCCTATTTCCCCGATGGACCCGGTTGCAGTTGCTATTTTTAGTAGCCGATTTGAGAGATCAGTCGCAGCAACCGCGAGGAGCCGACTTCTCGAAGCTCGAGGATGCACTTCGTCAATTTTGTGATAATGACTCAGAGGGTCGGGTCCTCTATAAAAACCCAAGTATTGTAATGTAAAAAGGGGGGGAACTATCTGCTAGAAAGTTGTTGTAACTTGATGTCCTACGATTAATACTAAGAGACTTTGAGCTCAATTCTTCTCTTTTATGCTGCCTTTTGTGCTTGATTCTTCTATCTCTCCTCGTTTGTATGTTGGATGCTGAACTCTGCGTCCGGTGTGCGATCGGGGACAGTGTCCTAAAACTCGTTCGGAAGGATACATAGGAGTAGAAAAGTGTTGTATTGACTTTCTTTTATGTTGCCTGCCTTGCTTGATTCTTCTATCTCTCCTCGTTTGTAGACTGAGATGCTGAACTCTGCGTCCGGTGTGCGATCGGGGACAGTGTCCTGAAACTCGTTCGGGAGGATACATAGGAAGGTTGATACTACGTTTCTTTCATTTTACTCTTGGTGTTCCTTGCTGCTATTCAAGTTATCTGTTAGCGATCGTGCTTCCTATTCTCTCCCACCTTAAATCAACAATCTCTCTTCCCTTAACCCTTTTTTATTTTATTTCTCTAACCCTTATCCCTTTTATCTCTTTCCTGCACTCTTGTCTTCAAAACACCCAAGTAGTTTAGCATAGGAGCCGGCCTTTCTCCGGAGATTGGCACGAGGGGCATCTCTTCCCTTCGGCCTTTCAATGTTGGTCCAGGTCTAGGGCGCGTACACTTACACAAAATCCTTACCTAGGCGGATTTGATGACCAACAGTTTTGGCACGCCCGGTGGGACCGACTGTGTCTGTCTTAGAAAGATCCATAACCAGTCAAGGTCCCATATTTTTAATCTCAAACCCATCTTCACCGGGGCCAATAGTTCTAACCAGTTCTCGGTGTGACCCGGTCAGTCTCACCTGACTAGTGGTAGTGAGAATCGATGCTCTCATTACCGAAAGACTCTTAGCATCTGGCGACTCTGTTTACCCAAAAATCTCTAAGTCGTAAAGACCAGTATCCAAATCTGTGCCTTCATGGCAAAAGTCCCCATGTTTTAAGGAAGCTCGAGTTGGTGAATCTCTGGCTTGCCTCCATCTGGTAAAATCACCTGGCGACTCTGACTGAGCTGAAGATCCAGATTTCTTGATCGTAGGCACCTTTTTAAATCTGAAAGAAGACATCCCGAAGGAATCAAGGTTCGGTGAGTAGCCTTGACCTCACAAGCAGAGAAAGTATGCTCACCTGGCGACTTCGACTTAGTGGCGAAGACCGTGATCTCTGTAGGCCACTGCTATAATGGAGAGGGTATGCTATCCCAGCTGGGATGATCGTGGCCCTCTGAATCTCTCAAGTTACCATGAAATTCTTGAAAGTGCCTTGAAGACAGTGACAAAATATGATGGCACTAAGGGAATGGCCTTAGAGCACCTTGAATATCTTATTGATTTAAGGTCCATCTTTGACATAATCCATGAAGATGTCATGGTCAGGCTCCTGTTCCTGTCTCTGGAAGGAAAGGCACTGCAGTGGTACAGACTGCTCAGGCATGGAAGCATCTGCTCATGGGATGACTTAGCGGGAGCGCTACTCGAAGCATTTGATGGCTCCCAAGATCCCTTCCAGCTTTTGATGTACCTCTACACCATCAGGAGAGCACCTCTGGAGAGCGTTACAGACTTCAATGTCCGATTCTGTAGAAGTTGGAAGAGAATTCCAGGAGGGGTCCAACCGATGCCCGCCCAAGCCCACCTCTTCTATGTTCGGGCCTTTCACCCGGACATGGGCCTCCTCTTACTGCAATCAGGAGAACGAAGGTTTCCTCAAATTTTTGAGGAAGCAGTACGAGCAGAGCAGCTCCTGCTCCTATCTGGAAAGTGGCAGTGGGGGGAAACTCCATCACTTCCTCCAATAATTGCTGCTCCTGTCTATCCTGCATAGTATTCATCATGGCAGACCCTTCATACTGAGCAGATGCCTGAGTTGCAGTCGTTTGTAGCTCAAGAGGCGGGTTCCATCCAAGCCCAACAATGGCAATATGCAAGCTTTGCTCCGGCAATGAGCAACATGGTTGCTTGCAGTCTCCATCAAGAGATGGTCCAAGGAGAAGAGCAGACTCAAGTGGCGGAACCTGAGAACAAAGAGGGCACATTTTTGCACCCTTTTTGTATCCCAGTGGATGGCACGCAGGCATTCAGCCAGAGTCCATTAAGCATGCCTCATCAAGAAGCTGAACCTGAGGAGATCCTAGAAGATTACTCTTTGTCGGAGGAGCCCTATTACCCCATCAGAAGGATGGAAGAACCTGTACCCAGCCCACAGTTAGTAAATTCTTCAGTATGCTGGTATTGGTTCCAGCCCCCACCACAACCAGTACCCCAAGAGGCCCCTCATGCTGCGAACTTCTTCGCCACATCTTTCATCAACAGTATGGGTACTGGCAAGAGTGACAACCTGCCATGCTGCACTCTATTTGCAACATGGAAAACTTTGGGAAGAAGTGATCCGAACCTCAAAAATCAACTAAAGTTCAATCGGATCTGGTCTGGACATTGCAGGTTTGTCGGATAACCACCCGAAGTTGAATTTATGGTGGCGGCATGCCGATTATGTCACAAAAATTTGTGTAAATACTGTAAATAGTTCGACTGGTAAATAAGGTGTTGCTCAAAGACTCAGGTCGAGTTTTACTTCGACAGCTAATATAAAAAAAGAAGAGAAGCTCGGAGACTGGGCGTACAAAGATAGAAAATAGCTCACAACAAATTTTGTTGGCCGAGCAAGACTCAGACCGAGGTATGAAGGGTGCTTCGCCAAGAAGAGTCCAAGCGAAACAGTTTTCGAAGGAGGACCGACGAACCACCTTCTGCGAAGAGAACTACTTCGGGCCCGAAGCGTAGAAAACCGGCTCGCACCAAAGGTTCGCTGCGAAGCATTTCAACCCTGACCTCGACTTCACCAACCCAATGATGGAAAAGGCAGGGGCATTTAAAATGTGCCTAGGGGAACGTGTCGACAGCCACCTTCAAAAGCGTCCAAAGTGGGCGAGTTAAATGAAAAGGTGGTGGGTACGTCCTCTAGGGATTCGGTTAGGAGAAAAGTTCATGCTCGGGTACAAAGTGGCAGAGGGTCACGCTTCCAAAGCAAGCCGCAATCATCATAACACACAGCCCTGTGTACCACTCCACCATGCGGCGAATTAGATGAAGCGACGCGAAGTTAATTATGGCAAGTGCCATAAATACTGGTGGTTGCCTTCTAAGGCTATATAACATAGACTCCAGTAGTGGAGAAGCTACTTGCTCAACGATTCATGCAGACTTCACTGTCAACCTACAAGCTCTTCCATCCTGCGCTTTCAAGCCTTCGAACCCCAGCACATTGCAGACTTCGCCGCCCTAAGCATCAACCATGGGAAAGAAGAACTCCAAGGAAAAGGGAAAGGAACCAGAAGTGGTGGCCCCCGAACAGCCAAAGGCAAAGGGCCATGACAAAGGGCCAAAGAAAGTTGATTTTAGCCGTCGCCCTGAGAAACAAGTCATGGGAGAAAGAGAGGATTCTGGGGATGAGCAACCTGAAGAACCGCCAGTTGATGCATGGGATAGGATCAGAGACACCAAGCTATCAAGGAGCATAGCTAAACTCAGGAACACCATCGAGTTCATGAAAAGTAGGCTCTCGATAGACAACAAAAGAGCTGCCGCTTACTACTCCCAGATATATTGGTATCTGACGCCTCCCACACATCACTACCCTGAGCTGATTGATGCCATCGCACGGAACTATCAGCCCACCTCCAAGCAAGTGGTAGACGCCTCCGGCAACAAGCTGTTCTCCATTCTAAAGGAAGATGTCCAGGCAGCCTTTGCGCCACAGCAGGGCCCTCCTAAGGGGTACACAGTTCGCAACGTTATTCTTAGCGAACAAATGGAGAGGTTCACGTCCTCCAACTACATGATCAATTTCTTGTAGCAGAGCCTCAAAAGTGGGCTCCCTTCGGGCAAATTGCCCCAAATGCCCCTACCCTTGGAGGCCTTCAAAAATGCCGACATCTTCTCCATCATTGCATGGGTGGCAGGCCTATCTACCGACGCTTCGGTGCACCCGTGGCAGGTGTCTTTGGCTGAGTGTATTTCCAGAGGGGAATTTTATGCCCCTGATGCTTCGAGGCCGAGCACCAACCCAGTATTTTTTGACTGGGCAGAATGGGTGGCCAGGACCCTACATACGCGGCTCACCAGCATGAAGAATGCTGGGACAAATAAGTACTTCTCGCCCTGTTCTCTTCTTGTTTGGTTATTTTTCTTTCATGTACATAAAAGTTTCCCTTATGTTGCTATTACGGCAAGCGGCGAGGATGGAAACCCTCTGCCTGTATACCAGTGGACCCTTCTCCTATTGAAGACGGAGTCCTATTATTCTTTTAACCAACAATTTTTGGGACCCGCAATGCACATGCTAACAGGGTCTTCCCCTCGGGTTCCCCTCCTCCTAAGGGACAAGGTGGTACAAGAGAAGAGGGGAGACATTTTTTAGCTGACACAGGGGCTCGTAATTCACATATTCGGCTTCATAGGGAAGCCTTTCCTACTGCCAGTCTATCCCTCCGAATACCAGTTCGCATTGGAGGTCGCTCGGCAGAGCGATGCAACAAACGCCATTTATGGCCATGGACGAAAATGGGCTCACACCTATGATTTCCCTTTCAAAATGGGAGTTATCGAGGTGTTTGCCCTCAACCAAAATGTTTTCTTGGAGGAGAAACTCGCCAATTTTGGCCTAGTCCAACTTCCTCAGCAATGGCTCTATGACCCCTTGGGGGTAATGAGGGACCATCTTCGATTCAAGAACTTCCATGCTTGCCCCTATCCAAAAATTGTGGAGCAAAGGAACAATCCTAATGGGAAGGATCTGGAGTGGCACTTGGAGAAAATGGAAATGCTACCTCCCTGGCATGAGTTCTACCCGATGGAGGTCGCATATGACCCAGTTCGGCACCCTCTCCCGAGCCCCAACTCCACCTTCTAGAAGAAGGCAAAAGATGATTTGAAGGAGGCAGTGAAAGATTGGGACGTGGCCCAGCTAAGAGAGTGGTGGATAATGAGGGTCCATCACCGGAAGATGAATTCTTATGGTTTTTTGTCATCTGACAAGGACTTCGCGGTGGCCTATGAGGCCAATTTCGGGACATGGAAGCCCCTGTCTTTCATCGACCTCATTCCTCCAGCTATCCCAGGTTCGGGCGAAAGCCCAAGAAGAGAAAATAAGACTTCGGGGCCGAAGAAGGAGAAGAAGGCCAAAGCCACACCACGTAAACCACCTCAGGTACCTGTGGGAGGCCAAGACATGAGTTTCGAAGAGTCAGAACAACCGCTGGTGAGAACAAAAAGAAAGAGGCCAGAACAAGGCCCAGTGCCCCCGAACTATCCGAAGCGACCCCGTACAGGTTTTCAGAGTGCCTCCACTGGACGACCTACACCAGGTCCATCCGAAACAAATGTTGAAGGCGTAGCGCCACCAAGCACCGAAACCGTCCCGAATATCAATGTCATCAATGTGGAGGAACTCCTCCAATCCGAAGGGGACGCTGAGGCAGAAACCATGGAGGTTGAAAATGTCGAGGCAGAGAAAGAACAGGAGACGGCTGCACTTGAAGTCACTACAGCCGCTTTGCCAGGAGGGCACTTAGGTACGCATTCTCCACCCTTTGCTCAGGACTCACCCATGTCCACTACGGCCACGGCCGAAGGATCCCATCAGTCTCCCCTGCAGGGCCACTCATCCCCTCACGCGTCACCCGTGGCTAGTCCAAGTCCATCCCACGATCCCGACAGGGACAAGTCCATCGATCCTACTTCACCCACTCATGCTACCATTCCCTTGGTCGTTAGTAGAGGCGGGGATACTACTTCGACGTCGAGTCCCACTTCTCATGATGTGGCCCCCATTGCTGAAATGCCCGCCACACCCACCGCCAAACCTTCTGGTGAGGCATCCCCCATCCATTCCCTATATTTGTTCACTCCTTCGGCTGGAGATCCAACCTTATTTGAGTCAGAGATGTCCTTGATCAAGGAATGCCCCATTGTCGAGAAGCTGCTCCGAGCCTGGAAAAATATCGACAAAATACTGAAGGAGGCGAGGAAAAGAAGAGGGCGCGCGATGGCTCAGGTTGAAAAATGCGTCGTGTTTGATCTGGAAGCCGGGAAGATGCACAAAATCAAGAAGGTCCCTAAGGTACAAAAGCCTCTGGATGAAATGACTCCAGTAGACTATGATTACCAGGAAACACCTAAGGACCTGGTGCATCTGAATGTGGATAACGAATCGGCATCCATGCATGTCCGAATCGAGACCTTTAGGGCGCATGCTACCATTGCTAACCAGCACAGGTTGGAGGCAGAAACCGCCAATGTCAAACTAGAGGAAGATCTGGCAAGGGTTCGCTCCAAGTTGGCAGAAGCCGAGGAGCAGTGCAAAACAATGAAAAAGGAAGCACGTGCTCTAAAGCAGCAAATTCTATAGCTCCAGTGTACAGAGGAGAATCAAGCGCAGAGACAGGCCAAAAATGATTTAAAGGCCAAAGAGCTTGAAGGCAAAGTCGCGCAAATGCAAGCTCAGCTGTACGAGAAGGAAGACCTATCGATGTTCGACAGGAGCAGGATTAAGGAGATTCACGCGCATCTGCTTAAGAATTTTAGGTCTCGGTGTTCCAGCGCCCTTTCCATATTGACCTACGTCATCGAAGCCCAGCGTGCTATTGTCGAGGGAGGGCCGATTATTGATGAAGTCATGCAGAAAGCCAGGAGCCGGCTCAAGTTGGCCTTTGACGTCCAGAATGCTAGATATCAGGACCTGCAGGTCACTGCAATGACCCGGATAGCTAGGGACTGGTCCACGGCCCAGGCCACGGTTCGCGCCTTCTTCTCCAAGGTGCGAAAAGCTCAGAAAGCTAGAAGCCTCCAGGACATTTTTGACAATGAGCAGCGTGCCTCAATGAATTATTTTTAGGACCTTTCTTCCTTGGGTTTCCCGAGTTTCACAGACGATGACGAAAATCTTCTGACTAAAGACGAGCTCAAACCAGTCTGGCTTCAGTTCGAGAGCGATGTCTCGGAAATAGACGGGTGGGCGGAGCCGATCTCAAGGGGAAGATAACCGACTTCATCTTGAGACACTGCAAGATGGTAGCATGCCTAAATGATCTATTCATCAGGGCCAAACATGCTGACATCGGGCAAATTGATCGGTTTCGCGTTCTAGTAAAGGCATTGCAAGATCAGGAGCCTTTTCAGAAGGGTGCCTGGGCTCATGTCCGATGAACGATGAAACGTATCCGGGATCGCCTTGAACCATCGCCGTAGCAAGAGGCCGCGCCAGAGGAAGCCACGTAGGAAGAAGAGGAAGAGGAATCAGAAGGAAGAGCAGAGGCAGAGGAAGGGCAAACCGTAGAAGCGCCCCAGGAGACGAGAAAAAGGAGAAGGGTCTGAGGGGGATCAGTGACTCAGCAGCCCAATGGATCGGGGCTAAAGGGTTCTTTTGCCGAGGCGAGCTCGTCACCCCGTGAGCCGCCAAGAATGTTGACACTTTTTGTCACATTATACAAGGGGTAGAAGAATAGCAAAAATTTTGTATGATATTAATTATTACCTTTTAAAATGTATGTAAGTTATAGCAATTTTGGTTTTCCTAGCCATTCCCCTTGTACACCAAAGAAGATAGAAAGAGCTTCGCAGCTAGGATAGCTTCACTGAGGGGAGGAAGAATAAAATGAAAAGAACTTCGGGCCCGAGGCATTTCAAAAGGTTACTTCGGGTGGAAAATCAATGAAGCAGTTTTGTCGAAGAAAAACACGAGGAAGGCGCCAAGAAAATCTTCGCACCCGAAGCATTTCCAAAAGCACTTCGGGTGGGAAGAGTTTTGCGAAGTGACTCTCCTGTCGAAAAGAGAAAATCCAAGATGCAAGGCGAATTGGCTAAGGCAAGAAGAACTACTTCGGACCCGAAGCATTTCCAAAGGCTACTTCGGCCCAAAAACTTGCGAAGCAGATCTCGAAGCAAACATTGAAAATGCTTCGCCAGAAAGTCACCGAAATACCCACCTCGGGCCCCTCCGCCTGCGAACCATTTCTGCTTCGACCGCAAGCCTCCCGAACCATAGTTTCAAAGAAATATCACGGCGAAGCATTTCCTTGAGGCATAGGCGAAGTAATTCAACCAACGAAGTAGTAGAGCATGAAGGGCCCCACCAAAAGAGATCTACTTCGGCACTCAAACCTCCCGAAGTTGTGCCACGAAGCTCAACTATCCGAAGTACCAAACCCAGAGGAAGGATCTGCTTCGGCCCAAACCCACCGTGAAGCAGAATTGCAAGAAGAGATCCAACGAAGCGCTTCCAAGGCACGCACTTCAAGCCGGGTATTTTCTCGAGGTGGTCAGTTGCTTCATAAATGCATTTTTCCTTGCCCGACAAGTTCATCGATCATTTTGGGCAATTGGACCTGAAGTACCAGTCCAAGAAGGAGAACCCGTCAAGCACGGTGGCTACTCGAGTATTGCACCCAGAAACTAAGGACAGTTCAGGCGGCCCATTGAATGCCTATTTCCTCGATGGACCCGGTTGCAGTTGCTATTTTTAGTAGCCGATTTGAGAGATCAATCGCAGCAACCACGAGGAGCCGACTTCTCGAAGCTCGAGGATGCACTTCGCCGATTTTGTGATAATGACTCAGAGGGTCGGGTCCTCTATAAAAACCCAAGTATTGTAATGTAAAAGGGGGGGGAACTATCTGCTAGAAAGCTACTGTAACTTGATGTCCTACGATTAATACTAAGAGACTTTGAGCTCAATTCTTCTCTTTTATGCTGCCTTCTGTGCTTGATTCTTCTATCTCTCCTCGTTTGTATGTTGGATGCTGAACTCTGCGTCCGGTGTGCGATCGGGGACAGTGTCCTGAAACTCGTTCGGAAGGATACATAGGAGTAGAAAAGTGTTGTATTGACTTTCTTTTATGTTGTCTGCCTTGCTTGATTCTTCTATCTCTCCTTGTTTGTAGACTGAGATGTTGAACTCTGCGTCCAGTGTGCGATCGGGGACAGTGTCCTGAAACTCGTTCGGGAGGATACATAGGAAGGTTGATACTACGTTTCTTTCATTTTACTCTTGGTGTTCCTTGCTGCTATTCAAGTTGTCTGTTAGCGATCGTGCTTCCTGTTCTCTCCCACCTTAAATCAACAATCTCTCTTCCCTTAACCCTTTTTTATTTTATTTCTCTAACCCTTATCCCTTTTATCTCTTTCCTGCACTCTTGTCTTCAAAACACCCAAGTAGTTTAGCATAGGAGCCGGCCTTTCTCCGGAGATTGGCACGAGGGGCATCTCTTCCCTTCGGCCTTTCAATGTTGGTCCAGGTCTAGGGCACGTACACTTACACAAAATCCTTACCTAGGCGGATTTGATGACCAACAGTCATCACTACCTATGACCCAACTATTATAGCAGGCTCCAACCCAACAAGTACCTATGCCACAACTACACATTTCCCAGTCACAATACTATTATCCTCAACAAACACCTACCCCACAACCTAATGTACCAGTGGACATGATAGCACATGTCACCTAGTACCTGCCTTATCATGATCAGACACAACAATATTCCCCATAATATTATGAAGAACAACAATACCAATATCTTCCACATTTGCAAGGCCAACCTACCATAGCCCAACCACCTACAACTATGACACCTGAACTTCAAATCTTACAATATGAAGTCAAAATTTTGAACCTGCGAACCTCTAGCTACCGGCCACAAAAGCTCTATTATGATGAACTGTACAATGAGCCAGTTCACCCATCAGTTCCCATTCCTCCCTATCCCTATCACTTCGAAATACCAAAATTCAATAAGTATAGAGGTAAGGAAGACCCTAGAGAGCATGTGAGCAATTACCGCTCCTCCTGCTACCAACTTCATAGTAGTAACCCTCTTATGTTGCATACCTTCTCCCTGTCCCTCACTGGGCAAGCACTAGATTGGTACAACATGATCGCATACCATAGATTGTATACCTTTGACCAATTGGCCAACTCCTTCCTAGAGCACTTTTCCATCAACATCAAGGAGAAGACCATATTATCTGATGTCTACGCCTTATGACAGGTAGATGATGAACCCATTACTGAGTTTATTTCTAGATGGAGAGTGATTATCCATGACCTCACCCATAGCCTCCCCACCTCGGAGCTCGTGACACTCTTTTTCAAGAGTTTTCACAATCAAATTTCCACATCCCTCCAACTTCACCAAAGTTGTACTTTTGAAGATGCCATATCATAAGTAAAAGTGATCAAAGACATTAAGGTTCAGTCTAGAAAGATTAAGTTGAGAGCCAAATCCAAATATAACTTCAAATTTTGCTTCAATAGACCCGCACCAAATCAGCCTTACCCTCGGCCACCACAAGCCAACCAAGTCACATCTGCTATCCTAGCACTAGCACTGACTCCTCCATCCTATACACCGCAGCCACAAGCATTCCAATCTAATGCTCTTGCCCCACCTCGACTGCAACAATACCAATGCATGCACCCACAAGGTCTACCACATAACTTTACACCCTTATCCAAACCATTACCAGCCCTATTCCATAGATTATACGAGGGCAACCATCTCATTCTACCTGAGATCCATCCATTGGATCCAAATTCACCCAAGCCTTGTGACTACAAGGAATAGCTCTTCTATCCTTTCCATAGGTAGCATGGCCATAATATTGATTCACATTGCTTATTCCATGGAAAATATCAAGACCTAATCGATAGGGGCACTATTTAGGTAGTAAACCCCCTAGCCCTGCAGAACCAAAACTTAGGGATCTTTCAAAACCCCCTACCGTATCATAGAGGACCCAACCCTCCTAGACCCTTAAAAAATCCCTCGGCTCCACCTCACCAAGTTAACAATGTACAGCATGATCCTCCATCATGTGGCATAGTAGGTATGATCAACCTTACTACGAGGAACCAACGATACCCATCTCACCAGACCGCACCTATCATTTCCTTGCTAGCTCATTTCACATCACCACAAGTACCATAAATGCCTAATACCGTACCACCACCACCTCAAAATGTGATCACCATCCATGGTATCTTAACCCATTAGTTACGCAATGCCCCCGTATGGTTATCCATCTTTGATTTCCTACAATAATCTCAACCCCATCGTGAGGCATTGAATGACATTCTACGTTCCATTGAATTTTTGACACATGACACTAATGCCTTTGTCAATTTTATTGGAAATATCCTGTGCTACCTCTAGCCCTCCATCAGTTTCCATGACCACAAGATAACAAAAGGAGGAGTAGAGCCACCTCTCCACATACAATCCAATATCAATGATATCACCTACAAGTGGGTACTTATTGATACGAGATCCTCCATTATTATAATATCCACAGTAGCTCTACATCACCTGCACATCTCGCAAGCCCATTTTTCCATGTCTAATCTTGACCTGCATGCTTTTGATGGCTCCATGAGACCTACCATAGGATCCATAGTCTTACCAATCTACATAGGAATCCATACCATTCCCATTCTCTTTCACATCATCCAAGGAGAAATGCAATACAACATTCTCCTCGGTCACCCTTGAATTAAAGATATGCAATGTGTCCCATCCACACTACACCATTGCCTCAAGTACGTCCATAATGAACTAGTTTACTGTGTCCCAGACGATGGAGACCCATTTAAGTTTTGCAATGTGGTAGATCTTCCACCCGCGCCATCATTTTCATCATCCCAATTGTTCCCTGTATCTTCTCACTAGTCAATAGGAGTATCAATATCCTCCTCAACCTCCACCTCAATGTCCCAGTGTTCATCAAGAGCACAAACCTTGATGTTTGCACCATTAGAACCATATTTTAGGGGACCCAAAACCTCTATCGTGCCTTTTTCACCGCCATCCTTATGGCATCCACAATCATCCCCACCTCTACCATTTCAATTTCCATTCATGGTACCCCAACCATCATCATCATCCATTACACAACTTGTTACCGTACCTTCCCCACCTTTGCATACGGGATCCCTTATCCTGCATACACCGTAAACACCTCCTCTTCCCTTATGAATGAAACCTAAGGCATTCACGTCTTTGAGTATCCCAATGCCTACATCGATACTATCTTCTATACAAAACAAACAAAATTTTCAAGACACAACAACCAAACATTATGAACCGAAACAACCAACATCAAATTCAGAGGAACAACTCCCACACCCTTCAATCGTGACCATCAGGGAATCTCAACTTTATCCTTCCTCAACTGATTTTGATACCCCACCTCAGTCACTAGAGTGTACCACACCATGCATATCCATATTCATGACAAATTTAGGCCTAGGAGACTATAATGTATGCGATGCTCATGTATGTGACCCTCCTATCCAATCCACCCATGATTTTGGTTGCCCTTCAGCTTCGGTCCTTACCATTGGAACCATCATACAGTTAGGAAATCTCAAAAACTACACCAACTTTATGTATGTAGGAGTCAAATATTTGATCCCTCCACCAACTACTCCAATACCACAATCTAGCCTTGGTGATGCCATTACACATCTAACCAACCCTCAATTTTCTTTGCGCTACTTATAGCATTTTCATTGGCATGGGTTTGGGTTAGGTCATTATGAGCAAGGGCTATGTACACCCATTAATCTGCATGTCTGATAACTCACTAACAAAACCGGCCTAGGTTATCACCAAACCACTATCTATACATTAGAATATGAGATCCAAGATTTATATCTACATCCTCCTCCATGACCAACGCACACCTTGGAAGAATATATTGATATGGATATATTAGAAGACATGCCTTCACCCACTTCAACCATCATAGTCCCCTTCAACTTCTTCCAAGAATATCCTATAGCTGATACCTCTTTATTTTATGATGTTGAGAGATTGGTAGAACACTTTTATACCTTATCCCTAACTACCCCACCAATAGAGCCTGATCCAATCCCACCTGATCCACCACCGACATGGATAGTCATGTTCCCACCTATACATAGGTAACTCTAGAGAGTAGCTTCTCATCCACGTTCATCGCTATTTGTCTTACGACCTCCATTGAGCCTCTTAAGACGTACACAAGTCATTGAATATCCCTCACTAGAGTCTTCCCTACCTACTTCACCTGCATTATCGATCAACATGGTTGAAGTAGATTTACGCTCTCCCCTCTGCTATAGCCACTAGATAATTTGAGATGATACCCCAAACCCAAAATTTATCGATCTCGCACATATATCACACATACCAGTACTTGGAGACTTCCTTCTTTCTCCTCATGTCTTGCAGATAGTGAATGCCCCTTCCTAATCCATGTCATCCCAAGCTCCTCAGGTCCATCACATGGGCATTTACATAGATGATGAGTACGATTTCAACGAGGCCATTGATGACTTCAACCTCATTCCTATCCTCAAATAATTGTGTGATGGATCTCGCATGCTCATCGAGGACATGATCAACGTTGACATCGATGATGATCTAGAAAATCCACACATCCTTAAATTAGCCACTAGCCTCTCACTAGATGAGTGCATCGCCTTCATGAACTTCCTACACAAGTATATAAAAGTTTTTGCATGGTCATACAAAGACATGTCGGGGCTCGACCCTGCTGTGGTGGTTCATAATATTATACTAGATCCCAATGCCAAAATAGTAAGATAAAAGTTGTGACACATGGATCCAACTATCATATTGATAGTGAAATCCAAGCTCCAAAAGCTCCTAGATGTTGATTTCATAGTACCCATCGACTATCCCGAGTGGGTATCCAGCATGGTCCCTGTACCCAAGCCATCCGGTGACGTTCACGTTTGCACAGATTTTTGTGACCTAAATAAAGCTTTGTCCCAAAGACAAATTCCCTCTACCCAACATTGACTCCCTCATTGACTCCATCGTGGGTCATGAAATGATTTCCCTCATGGATGGATTTTTAGTATATAATCAAATCAGAATTAACCCATCCGACCAACACAAAACTTCCTTCACAACACCTTAGGGGACCTTTTGCTACAAGGTCATGCCCTTTGGCCTCAAAAATGTTGGGACAACCTATCAATGAGCCATGACCTACATCTTTCATGATTTAATGCATAAAAACATTGAGGATTATGTGGACGATCTCACATCTAAGTCAAAGAAATGTGTCGACCATCTCGAAGATCTCTGTCAAATTTTTGATCGATTGTTAGAACACAATGTGCACCTCAACCCTAAGAAGTGCGTGTTTGGTGTTACATCAGGTAAGATACTAGGGTTAATCATATCCCAATGAGGCATTGAGGTAGATCCTAGTAATATGAAATCCATCATCGAGATGCCTCCTCCTACTACACTAAAACAATTGCGCAACCTCCAGGGCAAGATTACTTCTATCCATAGATTTATAGCGCAATTATCAGACAAATGCCAACCATTCAACCATCTCCTCCAGAAAGGAGTACACTTCAAATGGGATGATAACTATCAAGCCTCATTCGATGCTATCAAAACTTACCTTACATCACCATCGGTCATGTCACCATCGCACCCACAATTACCACTGACTCTATACATCTCAGCCATAGAACTTGCGCTAGGTACACTCCTAGCCCAAAAGAATGCTCTCGACAAAGAGTAGGCTATTTACTACATCATCCATACACTAGTTAGTTACGAAACAAGATACAGATACATGGAGAAGCTATGCCTAGCAGTAGTATTCACTACTCAGAAGTTAAGACACTACATGTTGAACCACACAACTTTTATCATCACCCGAGATAATCCCCTTTGGTATATGATGAACAAAAGTTATCACAATTCATGCACAACCAAATGGATCATGCTCCTAACTAAATTTGACCTAGAATTCGTATCTCAAAAATCCATCAAAGGGCAAGTCATCGTCAACCAACTGGCTGAAGCCCCCCTAAATAACAATCAACCCCTACTCATTCAACACCTCGACGATTCCATCTTCCACATAACCAAAGAGGAAGAATATGTCGAACCCAAATTCATGGCTGATCTCACCATGTTCTTCGATGGTTCCAGGTGTCTCCACATTGGGGGTGTAGGCATTGTCTTCTTTACACCAGAAGGAGAACCGCTCCCCTTCTCATTCAAACTCAATTTCCCTTGTACCAACAACAATGCAGAATATGAAGCCCTAATCCTAGGACTGAAACAAGCACACTCTATGCACATCAAACACCTCCACATCATAGGTGACTCACTCTTGATAGTAAATCAAGTGCAGGAACTCTGGCTATGCAACTGCCTAGTCCTCTAGTAATACAAGAAAATCACCCAACAACTCTTATCCCAATTTGAGTGGTATTACCTCGAAGCCGCTCTATGATCATCAAACCATTTTGTAGACACTATGGCCTCCTTAGGGTCCCTTATTCCACAAAACCCAACATCCAACACAACATCTGTATCCATTCATACACTTACGCAATCTGCTATATCACCCACACCTCCCATAGACGATGGTGGTGTGTATGTGGTAAACACCGAACCTCACGACCCATGGTTCTCACAGATCAAAGAGTACATCAAATTAGGTTTCCTACCATGTGATTTTCCCCATGCCCAATGCCAAAATTTTAAACAAAGAGTGATCCACTACACCTTGCTGGGGGACATCCTTTACCATCGTAGCTATGACGACATACTCTTGCATTTCCTAGAACCACAAGAATCACAATGGGTTGTACAAGAAACCCATGATGGTACTTGTGGTGGCCATTTCAGTGGCATGGCGATCACCAAATGCATCCTCCGTATGGGCTACTACTGGCCCAAAATGGAGCAAGACTACTGTGAGTATGTCAAATGTTGCATCAAATGCCAACAACATGCCAACCTAACACATTTACCATCCCAAGCACTTCAACCAATCCAATCCATGTGGCCCTTTTCCCAATGGGGCCTGGATCTAATTGGACAAATTACACCTACCTCCTCTAGCAATCACAAATTTATCATCATAGCAATAGAATATTTTACCAAGTGGGTTGAAGCCATCCCACTGGTTCAAACTATAGGAGCCAAAATTGTAGCATTCATCACAGAGCATATCATATGCCGCTTTGGAATTCCCTCCCAAATCATTTTTGATAATGGGAAATCCTTTAAAAACAAGACTTTTCGAGCCCTATGTGACAGATTTCACATACACCATAGCTTTTTGACCCCATATTACCCTCAAGGAAATGGCTAGGCAGAAGCCACAAATAAAACCATCTGCTCCATTCTCCGTAAAACTGTAGCAGAGTCTCATCGGGATTGGCATAATCAAATACCCCTAGCATTGTGGGCATATCATACCAGCATTCATACCCCTACTGGGGAAACACATTTTTCACTTGTATATGGGGCAGAAGCTATCATGCCCCTTGAGCTTGAGATACCCTCCTTAAGGATATCTATGAAATATTTCATTGACGATGACACCGCTCACCAAGCTCGTATGGATCAATTAACACTCCTCGATGAACGTCACATCCATGCCATCGAGCACACATGAGTCTATCAAGATCACCTTCACCATGCCTACAATAGTAAGGTGCATCAGTGCGAGTTCAAAATTGGTGACCTGGTTCTCAAAGAGAACCAACAAATCACAAGTCAACCTCGCCAACAACGTGATAAATTCACCCCAAACTGGTTGGGCCCATTCATTATCACACACAAATATGGCTCAGGAGCATATCATCTGGCCAATATTGAAGGCCTTAATGACCCTGAACCTATCAACATCTTACACCTTCATGCATTCAATGCATGATGCACAAGCACATTCACCATCACGAGTGCCACACAGTACTAGTAATAAATCACTAAGCACATCACCGTGTAGATCTATTACTTTACTTTATTATTTCACTATACATGTATTTTCATATTTATGTCATTTTTATGCTATAGGTATTTGTTTTTCCTTTTGTAGGATCCACATCATCAGTAGGAGAGTACTACAACGTCCTCACTCACCACCATGCAGGACCATCCGCAGCCACAATAGACACCCATTACACCGGCTGATCTAGCTCGGCCACCAACCACCCTTCATACCAGGTGCTCTCCACATTCATCCCATTTAGGCCATCATACCTCACCTCGATGCCATTCCCCTCACCAGTGAGGTCCATCCTATTCACCATACTCTAGAGACAGCCAAGTCACCTTGTCCTCTTTTGATGAAAAAGAGGAATCCACCCAACCCCAAGAACAAGGGTCACCCTCCCATCCGTCCGACGATCTCAGATATCGCTATTCACCAAAAAATCATCCCCTTCACCTTCTAGGAGATTATCATCCTCCTAATAGAGGATACACCCATCATCCGGCTCATCCATCATGCCTACCCACCTCGCTGCCCAATGGCGAGTCCACCTACTCCCAAGCTTTGCAAGCCCACGCAGCCCAAGCTGCCCAAGCTGGTCATGCAAACATGCCCCCTTCCCACTCACGCCACCGCTTAGAGCCATCACCTATGCCACCGGTCCTCAAGATGCCACCTTCCCCTCTATGAGGCTTGTCTTTCTGAAAAGCTCTCCAATCCTTGAGACCTTTTCATTCTTCCCCATCATCATCGAGACCTCACCCACTATCCCATGCCTATCAGGCCACACCACTCACATCAAGGTCTCGATCACCACCTTCACCAACACTATCACCATAGCATCATGAGATACAACATCTCTTCTCCCGTGTAGAGGCTCTAGAGCTACAGATGAGCCACTATCATTGCCATGTTCACCCACGATAGTCTCCCATGACCCGTCCATCCTCACCGCCACATAGATCCCTCCTTCGACCTTGGACTCGACCCATGCCGGATCCTAGACCCATGCCTCCATTACCGGATCACCCTTCACCCAGGCCTCGCTCACCGCTAGTGGACCCATACATTTATCCTATGCCTATTCCACACACATCGCTATCCAAAATGTTTTACCATCTCACGCATCAGGGCCTCATCGACCTACCCGAGATTCGGCCCATTGATCCCTCACACCCCAAACTATGCAACTACAATGAGAATCAATTTTACATTTACCATCACCAACCAGGTCATGATATTGAAGAGTGTAGATCATTTGAAACCCTGGTGCACAACATGTTGCATGGTGAGCGTACCCCATCACCAGAGCATTCCCTCTCATTTAGCCGACTTTCTAGTCCTCCGCATCGCACCACTCCTAGGACCTTGCCACCTGATAGCACCCTGATAATGCCCACCCGCTATATTCATAACATTTCCAACTATAGCTCCAATCGCAATCCTAGCCACGTCATCACTTCACCATCCCACTCCCACCTAGATCCATGCCACTTCACCCGATAGTAGTTCAAATTACTTCCCTTCTTCTATCTTATTTCTTCTATTTTCTTCCTACATTGACTCATTTCTTCTCTCCTATCTTCGTTGGCTTTTGGTAATCCCCTTGCCTTGATTGGTTACCAAAGCCTATTTCTTCTCACTTCTTCCATTTGTACATTCCACCCTTACATATTTCTTCTCTAGACAACTATTACATACATATGTCCAACTCATAGCTTATACATCTACTACACACACACACCCCACACATTGGGGCAACCATGATCATAGCATCATGCTTTTTGTCATCATTACACACTTTACTCATATGTAAATAGGTTCTTCTAAAATTCTCCTTCTACATAACATAACTTTCCTCTTGTAGATATTGCATTCCCCCACTTGCATCATTTACATTTACATCCATTGCACATATTCATATGCTTTATATTTAAAATTTTAATTCATGTTTGTACATTCTTCCCCAAAATGCGCCTTAGCAGGAGTAACAAACGCACTTGTTAGCATCACCACCTAGATGTCCATTCCCCCTTTTTAGGATCAGGGTATACATAGGTGTCATGTTTGATTTTGACCACTCTATAGTTCAGGCCATCAAGTGTCACCCTTACCTAATGAGTTCTTGTACATTCTTCTTATGGTCCTTTAGGCTGGTTCAACTTCTCTCATGAACTGCTCACAACAGGTTACACATTAAAAATTTTGAGCCTAGGAAAGAGGACATCTTGAGTAGATATCACCATCTAGAGAACGGTATCCCCTGCTCATCCTATCGCTTGCATGGTCAACATACGACCTGGGGATAAACAAAGGGATCAAGCATAAGCAAAAATAAATGATTGGGTAGAAAATAAACTTCATCACCCATACAAAAAGAGCACCACGAGAATACAAAAAAAAAAAAAAAAAGAGAAAGAAAAGAGCACCACAATCATTAGGTCAACACTAGATGAGGGGCAGAAAACAAAAGGCAATGCCTCTTGATATCACCAATGTTATGCTTATCGCCTTTGGTCCCTAGGTTCAACATAACACCATGGGATGATTTCCATCACTAGCAATAGGCTCCAAGAGCCTGCCTACCAGTGGAATAGTCTTACAGGTGGCAACACATCTGTAACATTAGCATCTCACTTTTGTATAGATCACTATTGCAGATGGATGAGCTAGCTAGTTCGGTAGCATCTACAATGGGTTAATCCTACCTCCCTCAAAATGGATAAATGAACCTTACACATTCACACACATAAGTCCAAGATAGACTTTGAACCAGCCTGATTATGTTATAAGTTGCCACAAACACTTGTATAGCTAAGGGTTTGAGATTTGATTGTCACAACTATGTTGGTCAAAATAATTACACATGCCTTACATTATCCACCATCCCTGAAATCATGGAATGGATCACATCCATACAGGTAAATGCCATGATACAAGTGCTTCCTTGGTGCATTTCAGTACGTTCATACATGCATCCATGCATCTATGCCATATACATTTCATACACATTATAGCATTGCATTCATACTACATGCATCTCACAAATCGCATTACATTATTCCATCCATGCTACATGCATTTCAAAAATTGAATCACAACATTACATTTACTCTACATGCATTCATTACAAAATCACATCTGATATCACTTCATACTGCATTCAAAATACAATCATCATACTATTCTACAATTAATTCATACCATAGAATGATAATAGATCTAAACCATTCACACATGTATATCTACTTATCATACACACCTACAAATTATACTATGCTAATCTATGCAAACATAAACAAGAACACCTTTCAAACCATCAAAATGACACATGTATATATAATAGCCAAATAAAATATATATATATATATATATATATAATGTCAATACAAAATGCCCGAAGGCTACAATCTGGGACCATGCCCATCATCATCTAGCAATCAAAATACCCGTAGGCTACAGTCAACATGGGAATATCCTAACTCCCACCAGGAGTCTCCTCGTGGCCCTCATGGCTAGCTCGCATCTCTATAGCCTAGCTCGACTCCACCCTGAACTCCAGAACTAGATCCATAGCAGGCTGATCCTACACCTCAGCCCTAACACCAATCTGTCCCACCATGGTAGCACTACACTGGCTCTGACATGATGGTGCCCGCACTCACGACCATGACCCAGACTATGACACCACTTGATCATAGTCAAGGAGAGGAATCCCATGCATCGATAGAGTAGTCTCACACATCATCTTCTTGGTAGACTCAACTACTAACTGACTAGTCAAATGGTCAATCATCTGCTCCTACCTAGCCATAGCAACCCTCATCTCCATCATCTCAGCCTCCAACTACTGCACTCTATCACGCAATCCCTGTACCTCCTCCTCTACACCCTACCTCTCCACCAGATCAATAGGAATCTATTGGGCCATCCCAGAAAAACACCAACATCAATGGTATCATCCATACCACCTATACCGGCCACCTCGCCTCCCTCAACCTTGGCTCCAACAGCCTATCCCATATCAACATCTACATCTACATGCACCTCCTCCACCCTCACATCTTGGGTGCTCACTCCACCACCCAAGCGACGCCATGACCATCATAGAGGAACCTCCTCCTCATCCCTAGCCACACCCTCCACCCCAGCTCGAGTTCCCCTACCAGCTCTCCTCTCTGGTGGAGGTGCCCCAACAGCAGGTGCCACCCATCGATCAACTACACCTCTCCTAGGCTCCCAACTCTGCCATGCCCACCATGCATCAAACTCCATAGTCATCCCTACATCCTCCATAGCTAGGATATCCATAGGAGGGTCCCTCTCTCCAACCCAAGGCAACACCATAGGTCGATCCCCTCTATCTCCATGTCACCTATAGTAAATCATAGGAGCCCCTAGAACATCCTATCACAATCCAAACTGTCACCTCACTCTATCAAACTGAAAGTACTCAGTCTATCGAGTGTACCACCCCACCAACCATCTACCATATCGGATGGCCCATAGCTACTCATCATCCTCATCCCAACTCACCCCACCCAACCAGGGCCTCCATATAATATCACCAGGAGTCAGGCCTCCAAACTTATCCCTCCACAATAGTGGGTCACCCTCATGTGGCCTCTTAATACCCTACTCTACCATCGTACTCCATCTCAAAGCATAGGGCAAATACTCATTGCCCTCCACATGTATAGGGTGAGGCAATAAATATGGCCTCTCAATCGCTATGTGCTCCCATGCCCATACCTACAACAAGGGAATCACACTCAATCCTGTCCTCCTACCCCGAACAACCTCGAATAACTCTCGATAAACTTGGGCCAATAGTGCAGGTGCCCATGCAAATACAACCTTCCTCTCCACCAGGTCACTCACTACATCCAACATATTCTAGGTAAACAACACCCCAAAACTATCAGGTAGAGCATACGTGGAGATCATCATCATAGCCACGCACTGTCGATCTGATATCTTATCCTATACCCACAACCACTCGTAATCCATCTTCGAGATATCTATGGCCCTCCAATCAGCCCCAAATAATCTCTCCAACACAATATCCTTCCTCTCATCTACGGTTGCTCTCACAGGAACACCCTCAATCGGTAGTCTGTATATCCGATACACATCCTCTAGTGTAACGGTCATTTCCCCAGTAGGAAAATGAAAGGTGTTCCGATCGGCGTCCCACCGCTCACACAACGTAGACACGTATGCTCTATTTGTATGGATGCTCTTACATTCCCATACACCTCAGAAATGTATGTCATCCAACCAAGACAACTCATCTTCAGTCTTCATCAGCTCCTCAAAACCCTCCTTAAACTTCCTCACCCGATGATGGGGTTCAAGCACCTTCACCTATCCAAAACACAATAAAACACACATCAATAATCCACATAACAATCCAATCAAATAAAATTGCATCAATCATAATTTTCAAATTAAACCTATTTAATTTGACACACACTTCAAAGCAAAACAATGCACAAAACACACGACAAAACATATCGACATAACAGTCACACATTTGGATACCCATTTTGTCATTTCATGGCAAAAGTTCAAACTGACATGACAAACAACATAATTTGGACTCCCAACAACTCAGTTCAAATTTACAACTACCTATTAATTGGCACGTAAATCAAACATAAGCCAAACAACAACATCTACAAAAACAAATATTATTTTTGGATACCCATTTGCCCACTTAGCGGTAAATGTGTCGACAAAATTCAAAAACAACATACCAATCTACACAGATCTAAAAGTCAACTCTATCATAAATACACCAAAACTGAACACACATCAGAAGACATAATTCAAAAATAATAGTCATATTTTTGGATACCCATTTGCCCACTTAGCGGTGAAAGTTCAAACAGATGTTGAATACAGTCTAAATCAGGCTCCCTACAGCTCATTTTCAGTCTAACATCATCTACACCTTGGCACATAAATCAAAGGTAGGCCAAATGAAGACATTCACCAAAACAAACAACATTTTTGGACACCCATTTTGCCCTTCTATGGTGAAAGTTTCATCGGTTTCCAAAAATTCTACCTCTAACATGACAAATCTAACAACCTAGGTTTGATAAATTACACTTAAAAGCGACATATTCAGAAATCATACCAAACGAAAACAAAAAATAAATAAACAGTCGCATAATGGGATACCCATTTCCTACTTTAGCGGAAAAAATACAAAAACATGTCAATGTCAATACACCATTACTTCAAAAACTGACAGTCAAACTTCACACCTACTCTACCCATTACCCGGTCAAATTGGTGACAAAACAAGTCCAATTCAAAAATTGATCATATTTTTGGGTACCCATTTGGCTCGTTTATCACTATGTGTTCAAATTTTAATTAAAAATTATGAAAATTTTTAAATCGAGATGAAAACCTCCCCCCTTCATTCACATTTCTCTAGAAAAATAAAACAAAATCAAAACAAAGCAAAAGATCACTTACCGATGGGTCCCCATACCTACTGCCAGCCACCTTGCATCCCCTCATCATCATCGCTCTCACAGTCATCACCCATGCTCTTCTCGTACCGTTGAATGCCTCCACAAGTCACTTTCCAATGTCGTGCACCATCAAAATGAGCCCATTCCATGCAAATCAAGGCTTAAATATACCTTAATCACCGATTCACCCCTCGAGGGGTGAACTGAAACCCAATTCACCCCTAGGTGGTGATTTAGGTCAAAATCACCCCTCGGGTGGTGAACTCAACCAAAACACCCCAAAATGCACCCAAAACCCTAGGAAAGTAGGCACATGTCCCCTAAAACCCTAGGAACCTTCCAAACTTGTCTTTTAACTTCATTTGCAATCATATTCATCATGCATTGGTATCTTATCAATCGCTGCATCACCAATTCACCACACTTCATTCACCTCATTGTTGATTCCTCGTTTGAGGGGGTATTCATATCCAAAGTCAGCTTTGCATGCAACCACAACATCAAAAATCCAAAAGCATAGTTAGCGCATTTGTCTATGAAAATTTTTGCTGAAGATTATCATACGAAATAATCTCAATCACAATCAGACATGGGTTACATCAGGAGAGCTATGCGTGACAATGGAGAAGTCAATCTAGCATTCTTGTACATCGAGTACATAATGGATGATACATTTGGCATGATCCTAGTGCAACATTTAGAGTATTTATATCTGGCATTCATGGAACATCATGAATGACACATTTGAATAAGCTAAATGTCAACTTAGTTCAAATGGTTTGACACTTGTCACCATGTTCTCATCAATCAATCAACAACAAAGATTTAGTTAGGCTTTTGTCCTAATCATACTTTTGGACCATGTTGATCTGGTCATAAAAGCAAAGCAATCAAAATTTGCCATTCTCAAGCAACTAGTATGGCATCATGAATGTCATACGGACTCAACAAAATCACATCATTGCATCCACAATCATCCATTTCCTTTTTCAGCATTGTTTTTATTTCTTTCCTCTTCTCCTTATTTTCTTCTTCTCTTCTTTCCCTTGGACATCTCATTAATTTGTATGGTCATGCTTCGAGTGGCTACATACTCTTTGATTGGATTCCATTCCCCTTCTATCCCTTTTCCTTCTGCACAAACCCTTCACATTTTTGTATTAAACTGTGTTCTACATAGTATAGTACAAAAAGGGGTAAATGTAGACACCCAAAAGTCACACATTACTATTTCTACGTATCCATAGGTGATTCCAGACATCCCTAGGCTATTTTAGGCTATCATAGTCATGCGTAGTCATGCATAGTCATGCGTAGATTGCCATAGTTTGCCATAGCAATATGTAGACTTCCATATACCACTCCATCGGCTTTCAGGTCCTAAACCCTCATAAGCCTTCAAAATCACATCCCATGCACTGGGATATCCTTCGACAACCTATTTGCACTCAATTGAGGCCCCCACGGGGTATTAGTTGACCAAAACAATTAACAAGTCAATACCTAAAATCTAATTTAATGTTGACTTCACTTAAGTCACCTTTTTAGGGCAAAATTGATTAAAAGAACCCTTAATCTTGATTAACACTAATTACATCCTCCCACATGTGTGAAATTAGGGTTTGTTAGGATATTTCTTTTAATCATGTCCTAAATTGACTTAAGACCTCCTAATCAGGATTAGCCCTAATCCATCCTCACACATGTGTGAGGATGGAATATTTCCCATAAGGAATGTGATGTTGCCACATTGCATTTCCTAACCTAACCCTAGTTAGAATCAAACCTAGGTTTAGTCTATCTAACCCCCCTGCACCTTGCCTTTGCCTATAAATAGTGGGTCCTAAACCCCTAATTACCTCTCTCTCCCAAATTCAACAAAGCATAGAAACTCTGCAGAAATGGAAAGTGAACATTGAACAATCAGTTTTCGGTGCACATAGTCAGATTTCAACAGCACACAGAGGCACCCCAACTGCCTAAGAATCGATCTACCAGAGAGATTTTGCAAAAGAGACCTCACAGCTCAGATCGCCCCTTGCCCCATGAATTCGGCCTCAGTTTGCCCCTCGGGTGGCGAATTGGGTCTACAGGCCCCAAATCACTCTAGATTTGGGAGGTAAGCTCTGTTTCATCATATTATCACCTTTTGCATAATTTATTTCAGCTTTTATTATGTTTTCATGGTCATTTCATCTTCATAAACATGGGGCCTAACTAAGGCAAGCCCCCCATCACACTAACCCCCTTTTGCAGGTTCTTCACAGGTTACTTAGCAAATATGAAGAGGAAGAACAACATCAAACAAACAGCAACCCGATGGTGGCCCACATACAAAGAAGCCCACCTACACTGAGGGACGATTGAAGAAGACATCAAATTGATTGTAACATTGTTAGGAAAAGAAATGGATAAAGGGCATCATGTCCCTCTTGTAACACGTATCTTTTAATATCAATGAAATTATAATTTCTTTGTTTAATGCATCATTGTGTTTTGTGTTAAATTATCAAATATCATTTTCTACCCATTTCACTTACAAAATTACAATTGGAATTACCCTTGGTAGTAATAAAAATGCTAATTGTAAAAAGCTAGCATGTGTCTAAGCAAGAACAAAAGTTTCCAAAAAGAAATTTTAACACCAAGTGATTCATTCAAGTCATAAAGTAGAAAATATAATAAGTAACATAATTAGGTGATTTATAAGCCATACCCATCATACATTTTGGGTTCAAATGGCTGAATAAACCAAAAGGAAGTTATGCATGCAAAGCAAGACAAAACTTATAAAAAAATCCAATAAGTCAATCACCAACAAAAGTAATATACGAATCATAAATAGAAAGGACCACAAGGCCTATAATCCCCAAGTGATCCAAGTTACCTAGGTTAAAAATAAGTCATAGGTTTCAATATTCAATTCTTTCAAAGAACTAGAAAGGTGGGTTACTTGTAATCATATAGGACAACTATCTAGACTAGCATATATGTGGCAAGCATAGAACATCACACACTTTAAAAACTACCATGATAAATAAGAAATTAATAGATCCTACAATAAAAGAAACAAGGGTCATCCTTCTTTAAGGATAAAAATATATAAACACCTAGCAAACATAGATATTGAGAGACCCAAGAATTCATCTAAGGGATTTTATAAAAGCAAGCAAAAAATAGAAAAAATTGCAGTGTATAGCTACCCAAGGCCAAGGATCCTAGAAGGTCATTTCTTACCATATATTTAGCATGGTGCTATGTATTAATCTAAGTATCTTCTTATTTCATTCTTGATATTTCTATTTACAATTGTGCATGAGGAGGTCCCTATGAGACTATGTTGGGGGATGTAAATGCTATGGTATGCCTCTCATAATAGGATTAATAGGATTTATTAGTCCTATTATGATAGTATATCAATGTAGGAATTTCTTTAATGTTTTGTTTCAAAAAACTATGAAAATTTTCTCATGTCTTATTTCTCACTAGATATAACATATTATACTATCAACCATCTTAGAATATAGTGCAAGTATTGTTCTCTTTTTATCTTCTAAAGAAACCATGTATTATAGCATATACTAGCATTCATATTGAAATTTATCCCTTGAGGTTGTTCAAGATATATTCTAAACATCCAATAAACTATTGGCCAAGGTGCAAGTGATCGTCTTAGAAAAATTATTACCATCAATCAATCAACAACTTAATTTTAGCATGCCCTATGGGACACAAATGCAATTCTTCCTAAAACATTTAGATCTCTAACTTTTAAGCAATATATATTATGCCTCATTTCTAGAACCTAACATTTGTTGAAGATTTGAAGAACTTGAACTCATTTTTAGTGGAAACTCCATGAAGGAACAATATAGAAAGCAAAAAATAACATAATTCTCTTGTGCTAAAAATATCCAAGGAGGTTTCAATTGATAGGAACTTCTAATTTTTCATTTTAGAGGCAAAAAATTCAAACCTATGCACCAATAGGCATATCTCCTATGAGTTTTAAAAGGACATGATTGAAAATAATGTGCTCATGTTGAAGAATTTTTTGACCAATTTATACATATTTAAAATATATTATTATAATGAGTGATCTTCTAGGAGCGTAATTTTAAATCTATCTAGGATTGATTTACACTTTTTTACCTTCAAAGTTTCCATAGCTCTTCCTTGAAGGTAATTTTTTTTTAAGATTAAACATCTAAAATTATTTCCATGATATAGGATCAAGTGATTTAAAAGTATGTTATAATTTACAAAAAAAGTATTTAGTTATTTAAAAGAAGATGGCATAATCTATATATAGTTGTATATCTTTGTCTCCCAAAATATTAGGTGTATATTTTTACTAGGAGAGTAAAAATATTCATGAAGAATTATGTAAAAAGTCAACACTATTTTGGAAGGTCATTGTCTATAGCATCACCTTAATAGACAATCAAAAATAGAAAAAATAATTGAATTTTTAATCATGAAACCGTTTTAGCTTTTGCATAAATATTATTTTCCATCTCGATTGTCATAAAAATTTTATTGCAAGTCAGTGAACGTTTCTTTATTGTATGCCTAGCATACATATTGTGAAGCATGATGACCAACTATAATAAGTGAATTAGGAAATATTATATGCCAAATAAATCTTGGATGATGTCTAGATATTTTCTAGGATGAATCATAAATAGTAATGTAGATATGGAAAATTGACCCATTAATATGAGTCATTTTCCTTAGATCCTTAGTTTTATTCTTAGAAAAGTAAGGTTAAATTTGTGCCAATTTTCACCCATAAAATATTCTTCATTCCTTCCAAAACCTCTACCATTGGATCAGGCCCAAAAAGATATTTCCAATGATATAATTTTTATCCCATTCTGACATCATTTGGTCCTCCAAAATGCCAAAAATACTGTACATGGGTCTAGTTGTCCCAAAATCGTGGGTGTCCCATATGGGGTGAAATTTTGGCAAATTTAGTTTTACTAAAATAATACCTTGTAATTTATGGGGTATGATTTTGGCTAAAATCTATTACCAAAATCATGCCATATAATTTATGGGGCACGATTTTGGGAAATTAGGGTTTTTTCTCTTAAAAGCCCTAGTTTTTGACCAATATCTATGGTGTCGGCTCTGTATTTTATTTTCCTACCTAAAAGTCATCCAAACCTCTTATAAATAGAGGATTTGATCCCTTTTTTCAAACAAATGAATCTTATTTAGAATCTTAATCTTTACTTGCTCATTGTTCATGCTAATAAGTGCTCTTCTTTTGTGGGATTGCTATTTCATTGCTTTCTACTTTGGTTTTAGTTGTTGTTGGTGAACAAGTGGAGAAGTCTTAAGGAGGAGTCTAACATTTTGTGGAGGTCTTCATCCTTTTTTCTACCCTTGTGCTACCACCAAGTTGTTTCTTACATTTTATCAATTATAGATCATAAATATTGATTTATCCATTTTTCGTATATTTGAGTCTCTTTTTGCTTCTATTGTGAAATTGTACCTAGTCCTTACAGGGCATGATTTTGGTAGAACCAAAATCATAGTCATCCCTTATGAGGCATGATTTTGGATTCACCGTGTTTGGGAAAACTTTTCACTCAAAAACCCTCATTCTATATTTGCATGCTTAATTTAGGTCATAATACAACTATATGCATTCAATTTGTTGCAATATTTCATTTCATTGCATTTTGCTTGTTTCACTCCCAAAATATCAACAATCATTTTATTTTTATATAGTTAGCTAAAATGACCAAGGGATATTGAATGTTGTAGTTCTAAGCTCAATCATACAATAGCCTATGTAGGCCCTCAAATGCTGATCAAAATTTCTAGGGTTTTGTGAAGTTGTTTGCATATTCTAGACACAAGATAAAGCTTGGATCAAACACCATATCAAATAAGTGCAATAAGTAATTTGATTTTTTTCATTTCTATTCAAAACCTAGCTCATAAATAAAGGAGAAATATTTTTGTTACATTCCTAGGCATTTGAAAGAAAAGGTATATAACTTGCATCCTAGGGTTAGTTTGTTTGTGTATTCTCTTAAGCCCTTGCTAAAAAAAAATATATTTCTACTACAATTTAGGGTTTAGTCATCATTGAAAATCAAGAATCGTTTTAGGTTTAGTCTTTAATTGCTTGCAATTTTTTTTGTCTTGCATTGTTCTTTCATTTCTTAGCTTAGATTTTAGAAAGGCCAAACATAGGTGTTTTCCCAATATACACATCAAACATTCCATATCTGGACTTGGAATGAGTCATTAAACCATTCCTAGTGAACCCTTAAGTCCCCAAGCCCCCAAGTGTAGAGAATATAACACATGCCTATGGTCACCTCGAATCCCAACGTATCCAACCAAGAATCGTACATAGCAGGGCAATTTTTCCCCTCTACATTTTTGGTGAACCTAACATGAAATAGTTTCTTAGTGGCCAAATTAGGAAGCCTCTTCCTTTTTGTCTCTTTCATTTTTATTTTCAACTATAAGCAAGACCATTAAATTTATTTGCATAGAGTTAGAGCATGAAAACACTTTAAAAATTACCTTTTTGTGTGTCTTTCATTATTTTTAGATCTATTTTTCTTCCTTGTCCCTTATCTTAATCATATGGCCCCAAACCTTAGGAATAAGTGAAATCTTGTAGAATTTTATGTGAATACTCAAAAGGATGATTGAATTGATAAGGATAATATTGATCTAGAGAGAAATAAGGACAAGTTCCTCATGGTAGGCTCACCTTAAAATAATTTGATCATATTTGGAATTTCTATAAGAAACATAGGTAAGCCTTGAATAAGGCCATGGATAAAGAGACCCCCCTTGAAGAGGCTGGGATATCTCATCATCAGACCATTTTTTCTCAAAAAATTCACATCAATCCTTTGTTTGAAGCTTCTCATAATGTTAATTAATTTTATAAAACCCACATATGTTACTATAGAAACCACCAACATTGGGGGAATTTTGCAACCTCCTCCAACTAGTAGCATACCCCAAAACAATGTTCAATTTCCATCTTCTTCTAATAGTCTCTCTTTTAACTTTCCTTCTTATGTGCCTCCAAATGTGAGGTATCTTCCATAGCAATATACCACATAAAATATTCCCTTTCATAACCCATATCATAACAATGTTAATGCCTCCAACGTTAGCGAAGCTCCCTTTCAACAACCTATATATAACCCTCCTGTAAGGAATTTGGGAGTATTGCACAACAACAATCCTGATATGCAAAGCTTGAAAAAGATGGTAAAATAATTGGCTTTAAGAATAGATATGATTCAACCTCCAAGTTTTACCTACAACTATAATAAAATGTGCAATCAACCTCTAGACCCTATTGTCACCTCGAGGCCCTACCCTAAGCATTTTCCAATATTGATTTTACCTATTTATAAGGGAATAGAAGACCCAAGTGAGCATTTAAGGATATTTAGGATAGCATACCATGATATTATATATGATGACATGTTGTTACTAAATATTTTCCCTAAGAGCCTTGGTGGTATGGCATTGAAATGGTATTATCAATTGCTTAATCATTCTTTGAGGAATTTTGAGGAGACAATAGATTTGTTTGGTTTACAATTTGGAGCTTACATGGAGAAAAATGTGACTATAAAATATTTATGCCTTTTTAAGTAAGGTAAGGATGAAATTTTTTTGGACTTTTTATCTCATTGGAGTAGTCTAGTTGGATGGTTAAGAGACACCTTACCTCCTCGAGATATGGTTGAGATATTTATTGGAAATTTTTAAGAGCAAATATCTTATGAATTGGAAATAATAACTATTACCTCTTTTGATCAAGTAATAGATCTAGAAGGGTAGAGCAAGCCCTTATTCAAAGAGGAAAAATTACACCAAAGAAATAAGAAGATAGAACCATGAAAGATTAGTATAAGAACAAGAATGTAGTTGGTGATGGGGTAATGGATAACAAATATATTAATAGTGTTGTTAATACCTTGCAAAATATGGTGCTTAGCAAGCCTCAAAAACCCCCACCAAGAAATTTTACAAGAAAACCAAATCCATCTTGTCAATATTAAAGTATATTTTGGAAGCTCACATGATTGAGTTGCCTCCCATAAGGTAACTTGATACCATCGCTAAATTTTTACAAGCTTGGTTAACATTATGAGTATCATAGAGTGGAGGGGGTGAAAAATTCATATAAGAGGTTGAAACATGTTTTTTAGTACCTAATTGATGAAGGATGCCTTGTTATAGAAGGTTCTCAATCCAATTCTCCAATAAACAATCAACCTCCTACTAAACAAGCACCCACAACAAATATAGACATGGGAATCTCTCAAGATCCCCTACCTAAGCATGGGCAACAAGAAACTAAATATGTGTCATATCATAATGTGCCACATCCCTCCAATAATATGGTTGGTATGGTAGTAGTAACTACAAGGCAACAAGCACAAATTCAACTGACTCAATGATCTCAGTAGAGACATGTTGTTCATCCAACCCACCTTTAAAACACACCTTAGTTTTGAAGAATACCCAAAAAACGAGCACAATATTAGAAATGCTACCTTTAGTGTTGAAGCCACAACCTAAATTATCATTTGACATCCAACAATAGTTAGCTAGTACCCTAGCCAAGATTCCCCTCTTAGATATTTTTCAAACTTCTCATGTTCATAGGAAAGCCTTGTTGAAGCTTCTAAATCAACAATATATTCCTCAATACATCTCCTCTAGTGCTATAGTTGATGTTGTAAGTTCTCTTGGGATACATCATATCACATTTTTGGATTATGATATTTCTTTCTCAGAATTATGAGGGGATTATTTCCTCTACATCACTAAATTTATTAGGGAAACATTTATCAAGAAAATTTTGATAGCTAATGGTTCTTCCCTCAATCTATGATTTTTTCAATTTCTCTAAAATTTTGGATTAAAATAGGAAGATTCAACTAGATATGATGTCATCATCAAAGCTTTCAACAACAAGTCCCAAGAGACTTGTGGTATTATATCCCTCCATCTTAGGGCTAGACTTAAGATCTTAGATACCTTATTTTATGTGGTGTCTTGCCCCACATCTTTTAATATTCTTCTCGGGTACCCTTGGATTCATGTAATGAGGATTTTTCCTTCTACCTTTCATAAATGTTTGAAGTTTAAATTCAAATATCAGCTTATTACCATTCTGGATGACCCTCATCCATTTTAGTATTGTTCAATGGTTGAGCAAACTCAATTAGATCTCAATTTCTATCCTTCAGTCCCCATTTATTCTCTTTCTTCTTCTTCTTCTTCAGTTTCTTCTTCTCACCTTACCAAAAAACTTAAAAAATTAAAGGTAAGTGAGAAATCACTAATCAAAGTTTCATCATAGGATCAATATATTTATTCAAGAACCTCTTCTAGATATTGAAAAGCTACCACCTTCATCAAGGACTATGGTTTTACCTCATAATATGGATGAAGTTGTACACATTGGCATGTGTACCTTAATATTTTTGGGTATGGCCCTCAAAGAAAATATTTTTGATAGCAACCCTCTTCTTGTAGATCATTATTTTACCCAATGATTACCCACTTCCCAAGAAAATCCTATATAGCATGGGATATATAAAGGTTTTGGGCCATAAAAAAAAGGTATTCAAGAGCCTTTGGAAGGTGGGATTTGTCCTGGAATATGTGGCATAGGCTACATACCTAATAAAAACCAAAAAACTAAACTTTATCATTTTATGATGATGATCATCTTGTTACTTATGCTGAATATTTGGATCATCAAGGATTGGAGTGGAGTGATGAGGATGAGGGACCATATTATCCCACTAACATGCTATTTTGCAATGTTATAACTTTGGTGCACCCTATTTTGGTTCCCTTTGGATGGTAAAGAACTTAAAGAACCAATGAACATAATGTATTTAAAAATATACTATGCATGACTCTACATTTTTATTTTCTCATATTACATTTAGCTTAGTTTTCATAATCCATTTGGTTTTCTTATTCATCCTACATGGCTACCTATATATTTTGCATGGTTTTCCTGACATTCTATTCCATATATATTTTTCTTGTCATATAATTATATTATTTCTTGATCATACTTACATGACTACTTGATCGTATGGATTCTTGAGGATTTTGCGACAATGACAAGTGATGACACCTAGTTAGGTCATAGCTCACATGCATTGCACTCACACTAGGGCTCTAATGCCTAGCGAATCCCCAACATAGTGCTCATATTCATGCGATTTCATCATTGCATTTGCTCATATCATATCTTCTTATTATTTTTTCATATTTTATATTCCTTGACCTTGAAAGTATAAAATGATCATCAAATTTCTCTCCAAGTCAAGGGATATAGTTCTTCATCTTTTAAATTTCCTTTGATCTTGAAAGTCTTAATCATTTCTTATCCTCCCCAAGACAAAGGATATACGTTCCTTTTTTTATTTTTCACACCTATTGGTATTTTGAGTGTTAAGTGGTCCTTGTGAGATAGGGTAGATATCACATGGATATAATTTATACTATTCATACGACCACTATCTTACACACACATATTAGCTCTTAAAATTTCACTAGGGATGCACACATACACTATCTTTTGCTTCTTGCTTCTTGATTTCTTCTAACTTGTTCTAACACATACACACACTCACACTGCTTTTTATTGTGCTTCACTTTGCTCATAAATATTTTGCACACACCACATCCCTATCGGGTAGTACTCATTTTGGAAAAATCAATCACATATTAACACCTCATACAGGATAAGATTCATGGCCACATGTGAGGGGAAATCTCCATCTTAGTCATTTGTGTAACATCCCTACTATTTGAGTACTATCTTGCTGGAAGAATGTGATAGTATTGAAAGTGTTTGTGAGTGCAGGTATAGGGTCCCACTCCATAGCAAGCAAGCAAGATGAGAGAACACTAACCCCTAGAGGATATAGTGGTTGAAAGTGTTAGGTAAGGTGGGATATGATGTCGTGCTTAATGCACCATGGCCCATGGGTACATGGAAGCCCAATGAGAAAATTTCATGTAGGACATTTTGCCTGTTATATGCATTATGTCTGCTTGCAAAAATTGAATGCATGATGCTTGTTGGGTGAAATTAAATATAATATTTCTATTTTAAAAAAAATATAATAATAATAATAAATAAATATAGATATATTTATATATATAATTAAAAAAATAGCAAAAGAAAATAATTAAAAATATATATTTTTAATATAGTAACAAATATAAAATATAAATAAAAATATGTATGGATAAATATATTGGAAATATAAAGTGTGCATACATTCTAATAGCATAAAAATCATTTTCCTTTACTTCGGATGATAAAAACACCTTCCACCTAGCATTATAAAAAAATTAATCCTATTGCATGAGATTTTGATGTGTCACTATAAGGTTATATCCAAATCCTTTAAAAGGAAAAAGGGAGATTCATTTCCGGTATCTCATTTTGTATTTTTATTGCCTATGTTTGGAGGAGGAAATCTGTTTTTCGCTCTTTAGGTGTTGTTGACAGTGAGCAAAATTTTAGTGACCATAGAGTTTGTATTTGAGTCTTTTCATATTCTTGAAATCTCTGTGGAATTTGTTGCATCTGGTTTTCACCGTTAGCTTGATAACGGGTAAAATATTTATCTATTTCACCCATATATATAGGAATGCATAAATGTAATGATAATATTATTCTTAGCTTATATGGCCAATAGGGTGGTTTTGATAGTGAAATATATATGGATTACTTAATGAACAATGAGCTCTAACTTATCTCTGATGATTTTATATGATTTGCGATGTGTAAAGTGAAATTGTAAAATTAGAACCCTATACACCTTTAACTAGTGAGCTATTTAATTAAATATATGGGTATCTATTAGAAAGAGGGTGAAAACATTGTATGTTGTAGGAGGTGCATTGTCTATTGTATTCATACTTTCATAAAGACTCTACATCCATTTAGGGGCCATGTTTACCCATATGCTTGTAATCACCTGCTTCTTTGCCTGGTTGGGGGTGAAACAAGAATTTTTACCGGCTATCAAGCTTGTTGTGGAAGGTAGAATACCACGTGGGGCATATAGAGATCTACCAAACAAGCTGGAAATACTATTTTTGGATGTTGTTATTTCAAACTATAGTTGGTGTATCATATATTTGGATATCCCTTTATTTTACTTTGATAAGAAAAGTGATACAAAATAATAGTCTAGTCATTGGTAGCGGATGATGTATGGTTGCAAAAATTGAAACTAGCGTATATGATGGAAAATTTTTATTGATTCTTACAAAGCCATGTCAATGTGTTAACCGTAGTCCGTATAATTAAATGATGATTGTTCTATTTCATTTTATATATATATATATATATATATATATATATATATATATATATATATATATATATATATATATATATGAGCTTTTAAAATCTATTCACTATAGAGGAAATTCAAGATTGCCATTAAATTCTCCTCCAAAATATGTGAATTTAAAAAAATATAGCACTTTCATATGGTTTATAGCTAGCTTGATTGTGGGTAGGCTAAAATTTAGTTGGCTATGTTTTTTAAAGCTTGAAAATATCACCATGTTTGAAAACACCTTTGGTAATTGGCATAGCAGATAAAATTTTGGTCAGATAATAGTTGCTAAAGATGACCTTGTCCTAGTTTCTTTTCTCTCACTACCTAATAAATAAAACATGGTTGGTGGTTGTTTGCTATGAGAACTTGTTGCCATCAAGCTTAAATGTAGTTTGAGTGTTGCTTTAATATTTTGATAAGTTAGAGATTAGAGGTGACACCAAGATTCTATCATAAATGTTTTACATTGGTTGTGCAATAACAATACCAGAGAAAATCAAATTTACATATCTCAATAATGAGGGAGAGGTTTTCTTCCACTCATACCAAGCTTGGCTGAAAAATGATAAACATAAATTTCATATCAAGCCAACGCATTGTGTGGATGTTGCCACTAAAATTAGATAGAGTATAGTGAGATCTTCAATAGTTATAGGTGGATAAGTTTATAAAATTTTAAATGAATATCATATATGTTGTTCCTCAATTATTTAATAAGTTTTGGTAGAGATAATTTATTTTATACTTGTATCTAAAGTTAGGGTATATTGTATTCATTATTAAGTATTTAATTATTTTATATTTATTTTTAAGGATTGAGGAAAGTATTAGTTTTAATATTTTAGTTATGTCTTTAATAAAGGTAAGATAGAAAAACATAATAATTATGCTAGGACAATGTTTTCACTTGGAGTATAGGATTACCTTGATTTTATAGATCTGGATATTTTGAGTGATATATTTATATTAAAATTTTATAGTTTGAAAATCATGCTTCACAGCTATTAATGACATCGATTAAATGATGAACATAGATTTTGTTAAACTCATAAACCAATTTTGTGTAAAATTAAACCCTCTAAGTTCATGAAATGTGCAACTATTTTTGGTAAATTGGTGATCGTAGTTTAAATTTATATAATTATATTTAAGGTTATTTTTTTTTTCACCAGCAACATTGATATAGAGATAGTACTTCAATAGTTTGGTGTTTGCTTAGATAATCATATTGCATGAACCCACCCTAGGTTTTGAAAAACCTAAAACATTAGTTTAGGTTGGTTTTCATATGTTTTAATTAACTTTGTGTGTATTTAACTGAAGAGATAAATAAATGGAAATTTCAGTTCTAAGTTATAAAAGAGTTTCCTATATTGATGTACTTTTAATATATGCTCTTGAACTTATAGAGTAGGATAAATACTATAAAAAAATTATTTAATAATGAGATTAAGTAATGTGTACAAATTATTTTATTATTTATATTCTCTTTAAGAAATCCTTCTGCTTCTCTAGTAAAGATAGACTATGAAGTATAAACTTTTTTTCAAAAATTCTTATGAATAAAAATGACCTTTGTGAAAAACTCAATAAATGTTAAAATGAAACCTTATTCATTGGAGGATTATTAAAAGTATATATCCCATCGAGAAGGATGGTATAATCTCATCAAATGATACATCTAGGTGCACATCAAGAATGATGTCATCCACCCAACTCCGATAGTTTGTAGTGGTGACTATTGCAAATCGAGGATAACTATTCTCTAGCAACATTACAAGGTCAGAGGACCTTTTCTATAGAGAGTAACGAATTACGGTATGGGACATAATTCTAAGTTATCATATGAAGTAGTACATGAGGGTTCTCATGACTCATAACCAGTTGTGGAATGGCCAACGATAATGTAAGACTAGGGAGCTGGTTCTTGGGGTTGGAAGGTCTAGCGATAGATGTTATGGGTAGAATTATCATCAAATGTGTTTTGATATGAGATACCTAGTCTAGAAGCTAGGGTATTGGTAGACCTTGATAACACCTTAGATGAAAGTTAGCTATCAGACACAGGTATAACTACACTAACTCTAGCATGGGATTCAAAGCTTAAACATGAATTGGATCAAGGTCAGTAAACTATTAGGATGAGAATAATATCATAGACCAGTATCCTCCATGCTATGATATGGGGAAATATGTGTCCACCCTTCTAGGTGTTATAGGTCCTGGAAGGATAACCCCTTTTTGAGAACCTAGAACTCATGGTGTGAGAAGAAAGTCTCATAAATGGCAATATTTTATGGGATTTGGCCAATATCAAGTACTAGTGACTTTATCTACAGTAGTATAAGATCACAGAGTGTGAATACTATGCCTATGTACTAATATAAATTTGGGTGATCATGTGACTTTATTCTTCTGATAAATCAAAATTTTGAAATTAATATTTTGATGATCAAGTGATTAGAATTGGGTTTTTATAGTTTGTAACAGAGCCTAGGTTGCAAAAATCCTAGGTTGCAAATGTGATTTGTTGAATTGACATAGCTCTTTTATCACCAAGTACAAATGGTGGGGACCTCAAAAAGAGTAAATGCTAATATGCAAGAGGAGATTGCAGAAGTTCCAAGAAAGGGACTAAGATGACTCGTGAGGGAGTCAAATCAAGTACAAACAATCAAAGTGCATTGGTATATTTTAAGAAAAGAAAAAAATCTAGTAGCAGCAAGGGCTACATAGAATGATGATAATATGACTAAAATTATTTAGCTAATGCAAGAACAACTGAATCAACAGAGGGAAAAAGTGGAGATTCAAAGGGCTCAAATTAGTGAGCACATGGAATAGTAGAGAGCACATATGTCTTAGCTAAAGGAAATTATTGCTCAACAATAGAAGGTAATAAAAAATCTAACAAAGAATAAGGAATCAGAAAGAATAAGTGAATTTCCTAAGGGATATTCATGAGGAAAAGTTGGATTAGAATTACGAAAAGAAATTAAAAATTTAGATATTTAAATTTTTTATGGAAAAGGGGATGAAGAAGCAATTGTCAATTGGTTAACTAAAGTTGAAATGTACTTCTCTATTCAATCCCTGTGTGCAGAATCAAAAACCACATGGGTTGTAGTGCACCTAACAGGTCCAAGCAGGGATTAGTGGACCACCTACAAGAAAACCAGTCATAAGGAGGCTTCTGACATCCCTTGGAATGTATTTGAAAAAGAATTCAGAGATAGATTCCTTACACCACAATTATATATTGAGAAATACATTGAATTCACCAACCTTCACCAGGAGAATATGTCAGTGATTGAGTATTATCAAATATTTGTACAAATTCTAAAATATGCACCTGAATATGATAAATATGAGGAGTTTAAAGCTCACAAATTTGTATTGGGTTTACATCCTAGAATTGGGATCCCTGTTGGTTGGGATAATTCTAAGTTTTAGATAGTAGCTTTTGATGATGCACATTATGAATAGGTAAGCTAGAAGAATGAAAAAGTTTATTACCATAAATTTGATAAGGAAGAACCTAAGAAAAGAAAATACCCAGAGCCTGTTAAAGGTAGAGACCAATATAAGAAAAATAGGGATGATGGCCATTTCAAAAGGGACAATAGGAACAAAGGAAAATTTTAGAGCAATAAATGAAAATCAGATAGGAGGAACTTTCAGGAGAAATCGACATAAAGAACAACACACCAAGAAAAAGGTAAGAATATTAATCAGAATAAATATGGGGACAAGCAGATGAATAAGGGTCCAAATGTATGCTTTGTATGTGGAGCTCTGGATCATTATGCAAATCAATAACCAGAGAGAGCAGATAGGAGAAAACCAGCAAAAGAAGCCCCTCATAGAATTTATGCTACCACAGGTAATTCCAATCTTTTAGGACAAGCCACTCCATTTATTTTAAAAGGAAAATTAGGAGAGAAAGAAGTTCATATTTTGATTGATAGTGGTGCAAATGATACTTTTATATCTTCTAGTATTGTGAGGGACATATTGGTAAGACCTAGGCTTATGGAAAATGGGTGGTAAATGGAATATGGGTTAGGATAAACTTACATGGTCAACCAATATTTATTTTATTTCCAAATAGATATTCCTTAGGGAAAAAACTGGCACTTATATGTAGTACCCCTACATGCTTTTGATATAATCCTAGGTGTAGACTAGCTAAAAGCTCATAAAGCTCTATTAAATTTTGAAGAAATATGACTTGATTTCATGGATGATAACAAATAGAGAATCCAAGTTCATTGCAATCGAGTGACTCTAGAACCATATTTATTGACTACTATGCAAGCTAAGAGAGCTTTAAGGAAGTTCTATAGGCTATATGTGGTAAAAATAAACAAGAAAGAAGAAACTAAATGTAGCTCTACTATATTTCAATAGTATCATGTATTGAATGAGTTTAGAGATGTTTTTCCTAAAGACCTACTTAGATTACCCCCAAAAAGAGAATTTGATTTTTCTATTGAGCTTTTACCAGGAGCATCGCCTATAGCTAGGACCCCTTACCAAATGACTTCTCTTGAATTACAAGAGCTCAAAACCCAGCTTTAGGATTTATTATAAAAAGACCATATCAAGCCTAGTGTTTCACCATGGGGTGCACCAGTTTTGTTTGTCAAGAAGAAGGATGGATATTTGAGGCTATGTATTGATTATAGAATGCTCAACAAAATGACTATTAAAAATAAGTATTATTTACTAAAAATAGATGATTTCTTTGACCAGCTTAGAGGAGCAAAATTTTTCTCTAAAATTGACCTTAGTTCAAGGTATCATTAATTGAGAATCAAGGAGGAAGACACTTTTAAAACAACCTTTAGAACCCGATATGGGTATTATGAGTTCATAGTGCTACCTTTTGGATTAACAAATGCTCCAACTGCTTTCATGAACTTGATGAATAGTGTATTTAGGGAATAGTTAGATCAATTTGTATTGATATTTCTGGATGATATCTTGATCTATTATTGAAGTAAGAAAGAACATGATCAACACATGAGGTTAGTTCTAGAAATCATCAGGAGAAATCAGTTGTATGGAAAATTGTCTAAGTGTGAGTTTTATACACCACAAGTACAATATTTGGGGCACATAGTCTCAGCCGATGGGGTTGTGGTTGATCCTAAAAAGATAGAATCCATAGCAGACTAGCCAATACCCACCAATATAACCAAAGTAAGAAGTTTTATGGGAATGGCTAGATATTATAGGCGATTTGTAAAGGGTTTTTCAAAAATTTCCTATCCCATAGCCAATTTGCAAAGAAAGAGAAAAGTTTTCAAGTGGATATCTCAGTGTGAAGAGGCTTTTAGGGTAAGTAAAAGTTAAAAAGTGCACCTATTCTTCAAATTCTAGATCCCTACAAACTATTCACAGTTTGTACAGATGCCTTCCTAGAAGGGCTAGGAGGTGTCTTATTGCAGAATGAGGTCATTGTGGCATATGAATCTAGAAAACTTAAGAAACATGAGATTAACTATACCACACATGAATTAGAGTTAGCTATTGTATTCCATGCTCTTAAAATATGGTGGCACTATCTATTGGGTAAACCATTTGAATTAAATACTGATCATCAAAGTTTGAAATATATTTTCACTCAACCATTGTTAAATGCTAGACAATGGAGATGGATGGAATTTTTGGCCGAATATGACTTCGAGATAGAATATATAAAATAAAAATAATAATTTGGCTGATGCACTTAGTAGAAGGAGACACATAACTACTTTAACAAGATGCCAGTATGGACTAAAGGAACAAATTAAATAATTGCAAGAAAAATGATGAATTTTGTAACCAATGTCGTACTAAGGTCGAGCAAGGACCGAAATGGCATATGGATTTCAAAATTAAGGAGGGTCTGATGTACTTTATATATTGTATAATAGTACCCAATAATAATGCAATAAAAATAATGATGTTGCAAGAAGCACATTGTGCTTCATACTCTACTCATCCAGGAGTAGTGAAAATGAGAGAAAATTAAAAAAGGACTTTTACTAGCCTAGAATGAAGAAATATGTGGTTCATTTTGTTGCAAAGTATCTAGAATACCAAAAATTTAAGTCCAAGCATCAAAATCCTGGGGATAACTACATTTAATTGAAATTCCAAAACAAAAATGGCAAGTAATTTCCATAAATTTTATAGTTGGTCTCCCCAAAAATCGATTCCAGCATGATGTAATTTTTGTTATGGTGGATAAATTAACTAAGGTGGCACATTTTATACCTGGTAATGTTCATGATGATGCTCCTACTATAGCACAAAAATTTGCTTAGGAAATCATGAGGTTGCATGGTTTCCCTGAAATAATCATCTCTAATAGGGATTCACGATTTACTTCTGAATTTTGGTAAGCTTTGCACCAAGAATGGGGAAAAAATCTTAACATAAACACAACCTATAATCCTAAGATATATGGGAAAACTAAGAGGATCAATCAAGTGCTAGAATATATGTTGCATATGTACTATATGGACCACCAAAATAAGTGGGAAGATTATATATTTTTGGTGGAATTTTCTTATAACAATAGCTACCATACCATGTTGGGCATGGCCCATTTTGAAGCCTTATATGGGTGCAGTTTTACAACACCGTTAACATGGGATAACCTGGACGATCAAGAGATGATCGGTCCTAATGTTGTGAAAATAATGGAGGTCTAGTTGAAATAAATATGCCAACAACTTCGAGAAGCCACAGATCATCAGAAGAGCTATGCTGACTTAAAATGAACCCCTCAAGAGTTTACTATTGGTGATAAAGTTTTCTTAAGAGTCAAACCTACCAAAAGCTCCATCAAGTCCACAAAATTTAGCCTCAGATTTGTAGTTCCATTTGAGATCATTGCCAAAATTAGTCTTGTTGCTTATAAACTAGCTTTACCACCAAATTTATCTAAGATCCACAATACTTTCCATGTGTTCCTCCTCCATAAATATGTGGCTGAACCTTCACACATACTGGATGTTTATCATTTTTAGACATCAAACCTGCAGTTCATTGAGGTTTGACCTATCAAGATTCTAGGATATAGAATGAAACAGTTAAGAAAAAGGACTGTCGATCAATGTAGAGTCTAGTGGGATCTCTACTCCAAGAGAAATGCCACATGGGAAGATGTGGCAGAAATGAAAAGAAATTTTCCACTTTTATTTGAAGATTGAAATTTATATATGAAAATTTGAATTGTTGATATATCAATATTTTTATATTTTGTATTTATGATATATTGTGGTTATAATACATGCATATTTTGTTATACTGCATGATTTATTGTTTATATTCAATTTTGTTTTGAAAATATACAAAATATTTGGGTTAACATAGGGACTGTGTTAAATTATGGTGGGGGAGAATATAACATCCCCACTATTTCACTACTATCTTGCTAGAATAATGTGATACTACTAAAAGTGTTTGTGAGTGCAGGTGTAGGGTCCCACTCCATAGCAAGAAAACAAGACAAGGAGAACACCCACCCCTAGTGGAGACAATGGTTGAAAGCGTCAGGTAATGTGGGATATGATGTCATGCGTAATGCACCATGGCCTATGGGTACATTGAAGCCCATTGAGAAAAATTCATGTAGGACATTTTGCCTCTTATATGCATTATGTCTGCTTGCAAAAATTGAATGCATGTTGTCTGTTGGGTGAAATTAAATAAAATATTTATGTTTCAAAAAATACATATAATATATATATATATAATTTTAAAAAATATATCAAATGAAAATAAATTTAAAAAATACATATTTTTAATATAGTAACATATATAAAATATAAATTTAAATATGTATGGATAAATATATTGGAAATATAAAGTGTGCATACATTCTAATAGCATAAAAATCATTTTCCTTTCCTTCGAATGATAAAAAAACCTTCCACCTAGCATTATAAAAAAAGTAATCCTATTGCATGAGATTTTGATGTGTCACTATAAGATTATATCCAAATCCTTTAAAATGAAAAAGGGAGATTCATTTCCGTTATCTTGTTTTACATTTTGGTTGCCTATGTTTAAATGAGGAGGAAATATACTTTTTACTCTTTACCTATTGTTGAAAGTGAGCAAAATTTTGGAGACCATAGAGTTTGTATTTGAGTCTTTTCATATTTTTGAAATCTCTATGGAATTTCCTACATCTGGTTTTCACCGTTAGCTTGATCCCAGGTAAAATATTTATCTGTTTCACCCATATATATATATAAAGTAATAATTAATACATAAATGTAATGATAATGTTATTCTTAGCTTATATGGCCAATAGGATGGTTTTATTAGTGAAATATATATGGTTTTCTTAATAAACTATGTGCTCTAACTTGTATTTGATGATTTTATATGATTTATGATGTGTAAAGTGACATTGTAAACTTAGAACCCTATAAACCTTTAATTATTGAGCTATATAATTAAATATATGGATATTTATTAGAAATAAGGTGAAAACATTGTATGATATAGGAGGTGCATTGTCTGTTGTATTCATGCTTTCATAAAGACTCTGCATCCATTTAGGGACCATGTTGACCCATATACTTGTAATAACCTGCTTCTCTATCTGGTTGGGGATGAAAAAAAGAATTTTTATCGGTTATCAAGCTTGTTGTGGAAGGCATAGTACCATGCGGGGTGTATAGAGGTTTACCGAACAAGCTAAAAAGACTATTTTTGGATGATGTTCTTTCAAACGATAGTTGGTGTATCATATGTTTGGATATCCCTTTATTTTAATTTTATAAGAAAAGTGATGCAAAATAATAGTCAAGCCGTTGGTAGTGAATGATGTATGGTTGTAAAAATTGAAACTGGTGTATTTGATGGAAATTTTTATTAATTCTTACAAATCCATGCTAATGTGTTAACAGTAGTCCATATAATTAAATAATGATTGTTCTATTTTATACATATGAGCTTTTAAAATGTATTTGCTATAGAGGAACTTCAAGATTACCATAAACTTCTCCTCCAAAATTTGTGAATTTAAAAAAAATACAGCACTTTCATATGGTTTTTAGCTAGCTTGATTGTGGATAGGCTACAACTTAGTTGGTTGTATTATTTAATGCTTGAAAATATCACCATGTTTGAAAACACCTTTGGTAATAAGTATAGTAGATAAAATTTCCACCATATAGTAGTTGTTGAATATGACCTTGTCCTAGTTTCTTTTCTCTCATTCCCTGATAAATAGAACCTGGTTGGTGGTTGTTTCCTATGAGAACTTATCACCATCAAGATTAAATGCAGTTTGAGTGTTGCTTTAATCTTTTGATAAGTTAGAGATTTGAGGTGACACTAATAGTCTATTATAAATGTTTTATGTTGTCTGTGCAATAACAATACCAGATAAAATCGAATTTACATCTCTCAAGAATGAGGAAGAGGTTTTCTTCCACTCATACTAAGCTTGGCTAAAAAATAATAAACATAAATTTCATATCAAGCCAGCGCGCTGTGTGGATGTTGCCACCAAAACTGGAAAGAGTATTGTGAAATTTTCAATAGTTATAGGTGGATAAGTTTAGAAATTTTTTAATGAATCTCATATATGTCCTTCCTCAATTATTTAATAAGTTTTGGTAGAGATAATTCATTTTATACTTGTATCTAAAGTTAGGGAAGATTGTATTCATTATTAAGTATTTTATTATTTTATATTTATTTTTAAGGATTGAGAAAAGTATTAGTTTTAATATTTTAGTTGTCTTTTATAAAGGTAAAATAGAAACAGATAATCATTATGCTGGGACAATTTTTTCACTTGGAGCATAGGATTACCTTGATTTTATAAATCCGGATATTTTGAGTGATATATTTATATTAAACTTTTACAGTTTGAAAATCATGCTTCATGATTGTTAATGGCATCGATTAAATGATGAACATAGATTTTATTAAACTTGTAAACCAATTTTATGTAAAAGTAAACCCTTTGAGTTCGTGAAACACGCAATTATTTTTGGTTAAGTGGTGATTGTAGTTTAAATGTACATAATTATATTTAGGGTTAAATTTATTTTCACTAACAACATTGATATAGAGATAGTACTTCAATAGTTTTGTGTTTTCATAGATAATCACATTGCATCAACCCCCCATAGGTTTTGAAAAACCTAAACCATTAGTTTAGGTTGATTTTCATCTGTTTTAATTAACTCTATCTGTGTATTTAAGTAAAGAGATAAATAAATGGAAATTTAAGTTCTAAGTTATAAAATAGTTTCCTATATTGAGGTAATTTTAATATATTCTCTTGAACTTATAGAGTAGGATAAATACTATTAAAAAATTAGTTAATAATGAGATTAAGTAATGTGTACAAATTATTTTATTATTTATAGTGTCTTTAAGTAATCCTTCTGCTTCTCTGGTAAAGATAGAATATGAAGTATTAACTTTATTTTAAAAATTCTTATAAATAAGAATGACCTTTGAAAAAAACTCAATAAATATTAAAATTAAACCTTATTTCTTGGAGGATTATTAAAAGTACATCTACCATCGAGAATTATGGTATAATCTCATCAAATGATACATCTAGATGCACATTGAGAAGGATGTCATCCACCCAAATCCGATAGTTCGTAGTGGAAATTATTGCAAATCGAGGATAACTATTCTCTAACAACATTACAAGGTTAGAGGACCTTTGCTATGGAGAGCAATGAATGATGGTATGGGATATTTTTCTAGGTTATCATACGAAGTAGTACATGAGGGTTCTCATGACTCATAACTAGTTGTGGAATGGCCAACGATAACCTAAGACTAGGGAGCTGGTTCTTGGGGTTGGAAGGTCCAACAATAGATAGTATGAGCAACATTGTCATAAACTAAGTTTTGATATGAGATACCTAGTCCATAATCCAGGGTATTGGTAGATCCTAATAACACCTTAGATGAAGGTTAGATATTAGGCACAGGTATAACTACACTGACTCTAGCATGGGCTTCAAAGCTTAAACATGAATTGGATTAAGGTTAGTATACTATTAGGATGAGAATAAGGTCATAGACCAGTGTCCTCCATGCTATGATATGGGGAAATATTCATCAACCCTTCCAAGTTTTATGGGCCCCAGACAAATAACCCCTTATCGAGAACCCATAACTCAACCCTTATAGGTTTTATGTAGCAACATTTTGCAGGATTTGGCCAATATTGAGTACTCGTGAATCTGTCTGCAGTAGTATAAGATCATAGAGTGTGAATACTATGCCTATATACTAATATAAATTTAGGTTATCATGTGACTTTATTCTTCTGATAAATAAAAATTTTGAAATTAAGATTTTGATGATCAAGTGGGTAGACTTGGGTTGTTACAATTTGCAAGCATACATTCTAGTGGGTATCTCTTTCTCTCTAGCCATCATAGCGAGCACTACATCCATAACGGATATCACTCCATGCTTGTCCATATTTGTGAGTATAACACCCTTGAAGGATAACTTCATGGCCACACACCAGGGAAAACCTCCATCTCAATCATTTATGAGCATACATCTTTATAAGGGTTCCACTTCTACTTTCTTATTTTCTTTCTTTTTTATCTTTTGGAGTTTTCACTTTCTTCTTCTTCTACCTTTCTCTCTTTATTTGTTGTTTGTTTCTTCTTCTCCTTTCTTTTGGCCATCTGATCATCCATACATTTCACTTTGCATTCATTTTAGCTTGCATGTTAGATTGCATTTCATTTAGTTAGATTCACTCATGCATTTATTTAGTTAGGATCATTTTGCATTGCATTCATTATGTTTGTGATTATCATGTTAAAAAAAAATTAAAAATGTAAGTAAAACCTAATATTTCCTTTTTGTCTTTCTCTCTCTTCCTTTTGGCACCTTTTTATTTTTTGTTGCTTATCACTCTATTTTATTTTGAGTCAGCCATTTCAAATTTCTTTAGGAATTTGGCATCCCTTTTGAAACTTGAGGGGGCATTAAGTGTTTTGAATGACACCATTTTTTGTACCACCCCTTTCTTCTAAACTTGCCACTCATTTTTTGTATGTTTACCCTTTTCTGAGCATAGGTATCTACATCTTTATTTGATACATTTATTAGGCCATAAATACATCAAATATGGGGTAAAATGTACACATGGAAAATTGACCCATTAAGATGAGTCATTTTCCTTAGATTCTTAGTTTTCTTCTTAGAAAAATAAGGTCATGTTTGAACCAAAATTTCACCCATAAAATATTATTAATTCCACCCAAAACCTCTACCATTGGATCAGACCCCAAAAGAGCTTTCCAATGGTATAAGTCTTATCTCATTATGACACTATTTGGCCCTCAAAAATGTAGAAAAACTACACATGGATCTAGTTGTCTCAAAATCATGATTGTCCCATATGGGGTGTAATTTTGAAAATTTTAGTTTTATTGAAATAATGTCCTATAATTTATGGGATGTGATTTTGGCTAAAAAATATTGTTGAAATTGCACCCTATAATTTATGGGGCATGATTTTGGAAAAATTAGAGTTTTTTCTCTTTAAAATCTCTAGTTTTTGGTTGACATTTGTGGAGTTGGCTCTTAGCCAAGTTTGTTTTTCATTTTCCCACCTAAACCTCCTCCAAACCTCTTATAAATAGAGGATTGGATCCCCTATTTTTCAAACAAATGAATCTTCTTTAGAATCCTAATATTGACTTGCTCATTGTTCATGCTAATAAGTGCTCTTTTGCTATGGGATTGTTATTTCGTTGCTTTCTACTTTGGTGTTAGTTGCTCTTGGTGAACAAGTGGAGGAGCCTTTAGGAGGAGTCTACCATTTTTTGGAAGTATTCATCATTTTGTCTACCCTTGCACTACCACCAGGTTATTTCTTATTTTTTATTATTATAGATCATTAAATGCATATTGATTTATCTTTTTTTCACATTTTTGAGTCTCTTTTTGCTTCTATTACGAAATCATGCCCAGTCCTTACAGGGTATGATTTTGGAAAAACCAAAATTATAATCATCCCTTATAGGGCATTATTTTGTCTTCACCATGTTTGGGGGTAGTTTTTCACTCCCAAACCCTCATTCTATGTTTGCATACTTCATTTAGGCCATAATACAACTATTTACATTTTGTTTGTCACACTATTTTATTTTGTTGCATTTTGTTTGTTTCACCCCCAAAAGGTCAAAAATATTTTTATTTTTATATGGTAAGCTAAAAGGACCAAGGGGGATCAACAGTTGCACCTCTAAGCTCGGTCATATAGTAGCCTAAGCATGTCCCCAAACACTTATCAAATTGTCTAGAATTTTGTGAAGTTATTTTGTAGATTTGAAGTTGTTTGGATATTTGAAGTTTTTTGGATATTTTGGATGCAAGATAAAGCTTGGATTAAACATCAAATTAGATAAGTTCTCTAAGTAAAAATTATTAGGTTATTTGCTATTTGATTTTGTTCATTTCTGTTCAAAAATAGATCATAAATAAAGGGGAAATATTTTGGTTACATTCCTAGGCATCTGAAAGAAAATTCATATAACTTGCATCCTATGGTTAGTTTTTTTATGCATTCTCTTAAGCCCTTGCTAAAAAAAAAAGATTTATTTCTACTGCAAGTTAGGGTTTAATCAATATTGAAAATCAAGAATCATTCTAGGTTTAGTCCTTTCTTGCTTGCATTTTTGTTTGTCTTGAATTGTTCTTTAATTTCTTAGCTTAGATTTTAGAAAGGCTAAACATAGGTGTTTACTCAATATACACATCAAACATTCCATCCTTGGACTTGGAACGAGTCCTTAAATCATTCCTAGTGAACCCTTCAATCCTCAAGCCCTTGAGTTTAGAGAATATAACACACCCCCATAGTCACCTTGGCTCCCAATGGATCTAGTTGATAATCATACAATACATGGTAGTTTTCCTCCTCTACAAGTAATAAACAAAAAATCTAGCAAGATACATTGAGGGACATGCTCCTTGTTATTACCAAATCACTATGCACATGGAATATTCATGATAAGAAATTAATACAACATGGTCATGGATTATTAGTGAATCAATTATTATTATGACATGGATAAATGTAGGAGAGGAAATTAAAACTAATTCCCAAGCCATTTACATTAGCTTTAATCCTAAGCATTTTGGTGGAGCACTTAGTATCCAAGAACACATGCAACCAAGTCCTATTCTTGTAATTTAGGTCATTGTCTAAGTAGAAGTCTAAAATTGGAATAACTAAGATTAAAAAAAATTAAAAAGATGCAAGTTAATCTAGGTAAGATCTCTACCAAGCTACAATTTTATTTTCTTAAAAAAGTACATTAAGTTTTAGGTTTTAGCTATCATTTTTATTATCCATAAAATTTTGTAACTAGGATATTAGTATCACATAGCATAGACACTCAATAGTATGGTCTGGTAAATTAATTTATAATCCAACATGGAATTTAATACATTTATATTTTATTGTCCTGTAGTAAATAAATTACACAAGTATTAATGCCTAGTGCAACAGTAGGAGAGTCTTCAAGGGAATATGCCCATGTTATGGACACTATCCAATTAATTATTGACCTATAAATATTGTCGATCCTTTATTTGGTCTACCATGAAAGAGTAGTAAGGAGAGTTACATGTCATGAGTATAATGCTATAAATAATTCTTGGTTAGGATAAAAGAGATCATAGGTAAATAGCTTAGCAATATCCTTGGTCAAAAAAATATACCCATGCCTTGAGTTCATGGATGCTTTTATAATATCACATTGGCTAGAATATAAGTAGAATGCAGCCATAAGGGATGGAGAAATAAGGAGTAAAGGTGTGTTCATTGTGTATATTTTCATCATCCACTATACTATAGGTGAAAAAAATAAATCAACTATGAGAAACCAAAACAAGTTTTATGATAGATTTTCCTAGGAGGAATAGGATACATTCCTCGAGGATTATTTTTAAAGCTAAGTAAATGGAAATAAAGCTAATATCTAAGATCAACCAATTATATTAATTTATGTAGTAATATATATCCTCTATTGAATTCATTTTTGGGTAATATAACAATAGAAAAGTGAATAATCTATAGTTGCTTTTGTTATACTTAGTAGAAAAGTTAAACAAAGAGTTAATTGTTGAAGACATCCACAAGCAATTGATAAGTTATCTAAAAAAAAAATGATTCTATATTTTTTCATATCTAGTATGGATGACATTATACTAGTGAAAAAGATGATTTCTATAAATATGCATGGTGAAGGATGCTTGAAAAGATAACCTAATGGTGCTAGAATGGATAGACATTGATACTTATGTTAGAGCATTCCTATTATAATTTCATGATGAGTTTCTTATTCATGTATTCCATAATACTAAGGGACTTGTATCACATCTATCAATCCAATCTCACACAAATAATATCCTCACAAGAACATGCAATAGGAGACTAGTATTTGGGATCCTTGCACTTATTTAACAAAATATTTGGTTTTAGCCAAGGTTATGCATAAGGGGTCAAACCCAAAATGTACTTGTAAAAAATTGGCGAATCCATTTTGAAACCCTGGCGAATCTTGGCCAACCTCATGTCGGAGGAAATGGCGAATTACCTTATTTTTCCATAAAAATTTGTAAAAAATTGGTGAATTTGACTGTTTTGGATGGATCGGGTGAAAAACACAGTCTAGGCATGGATCAAGTGCAAAACATGATCCAAGCTTGGACCAGGTGCAAAACATGATTTAAGAATGAATCGGGTGCAACACACGATCCGAGATTGGATTGGGTGCAACACACAATTCGGGTTCGAATCGGGTGCAACACACAATCCGAGCTCAAACCAGGTGCAACACACGATCTAGGCTCGGATCGGGTGTATATTAAGTTTGAAAAATGGACCATGTGCAAAGAAAGGATCAGGTAACAGATCGAGTGGAAGAAATATCCGATAGATGGATCGAGTGGAAGAAAGATCTGATAGATGGATCGGGTGCAAGATAAGTTTTGACTAGCGGACTAGGTGTATATAATGCCTCGGTCTCATATCGGGTGTAGATAATGATTCACCCTTATACTGGGTGTAAAACAAGATCTAGCTTCACCCTACCACGCATCACACCACCACATGCATATCCACTAACATGCTGCCACGTGTCCACCCCACTCAATTTCATCTATAAAAAGGCATCAATAGTTGTTTTTTAAGCTTTTTCTACTGCACGAGATCAGAGTGAAGTTGTGAACCCTTCCCTCCCCAAGCGACCATTACCCCACACCTTTCTAGAGTGATGGCCACCATGTCCACAACCTCCCAAAAAATTCATTCAAAAATCAAAGTTGCATCGGATTTTCAGAGTACTTAACCACACCTGAGACAGACCATACATGGGTTCAAGATGCAGGTTTTGAGGCTTTGACTTCTATGCCCCAATTTAAAATAGATAAATTTATTCTATACAATATCATCAAAGGCTACGACAATGATCTTGGGGTGTTACTCTATCTCTACAGAATAGAAAAATATATTTTACAATCAAACCCTCTGATATCCAGAGATTGATTGGTCTTCCACAGAAGGGTCTCGCTCCAATTTCACAAAAGTTAATTCTCTCAAAGAATGATAAGGCTTACCTAGTGAGCAACTACGATATCTCTCCAAAATTGTTGTCAGGTATAATTCTCTTCAGTTGATTATCTTAAACTTCACAATTTAAAATTTGTTGTCACCTATTTTTTTTGCAACGTCTACGATGAAGTCCAAGAGAGGGTTAACTAATAACTCAGTTTCCAACAATGATTTCAAGTCAATTCTTGAATTTTTCCAAGCAAGACTATTTTTTCTTGGAAGAACGGAGATTCCATTCTGGTCATTGGCTTATATTGTTCATTGTCTAGAGTACCATGAAATATTCGACTGGTGTACATATATTTCAGATCGAATCAGATCAGAGCTCTATACTATTCAAACAAAACAATCAGACAAACCTCACATGATCGCCTCGGTAAATTATATTTTAGCACTTTACTATGAAAGTTTTCATAATTTGCAGGATACTGGTTCACCAACTATAGTGCACCCAAAATTACAAAGCATTGCTATGACTACCGAAGAGTTGAAGGTAATTATTCTATTTTTCACCATTAAATAATTTTTATATTTTAGCATGTTTTTTATTTATTTTTTAACTTTTTTTGCACCTAAATGCAGAGTAAGGCAGCCATCGCATAGGCAAAAAAGGATGTTGGTGTCAGAAGTCACATGCCAGAGGATGGTGCTGATTCAGAAGGCACAATGTGTGAATTTCAACCACTGTAGAGACCTCATAAATGCTAGAAGCCAGCTTCTTCTCCTATTTCTCATCAACATGTGCAAGCAAATACCATGGAATGTGAATCCAGTTATGTCACACCAATGATGGGTAAGTTTACTATTTCGAGTTTTCTTGATTCATTACCATTACTATTTAGTTGAAATTATATTTATTTTTTCATTTTTTTGTATGTTTTTAGTTTTACGCCCCACCCCCACACGCACTCGCACCCAGTTGTCTCCATAGGATGAAGGGTAGCAAGAGATCTCTTCATCGGGTAAGTGAGTTTTTACTATTATGTACTAATTTTATCCGCTTTAATTTTGTTTAATAATATCTTGTTATAATGTATTTAGGTCCCTCCCAACAATTTACTGAAAGAAGGAAGGAAATGATGCCACCACCACCACCACCACCAGTAGGACAACCTCAACAATGACAACAATTAATGTGAGGTCAAATTGGTGGAAAATAACTTGTTGGACCGAGATCACGGGTGGGACCCACACCATCCAAGACACAGGGTTCTACATTTCCATCCTTGTCATTTTCAACTGGTTGTTCATTGAAAGATGTTTTGACCTCCAGATTAGATGTGCCAAAATTAGATCAAGATTATATTTTACAGGGGAACATTGAAGGGTTTAAAGTGTCAGAGATGTTTCAAGGACTACAAGAACAAGAAATTCTTATAGCTGAGCTAATTTCATCATCACCTTCTGACACCTCCGATCCTGGTCCTCAAACTGAGGATGAACAAGTTACTTTTTTTGAAAAGAATTTGGTTTTTGATAATTGTTATACACTGATCCAAAATATTTTGCTTAAAAATGTCAAGGAAATGAAGGATTGAGAATTTTGGGCAAATATCCTTATCAAGGAAATAAATGCCCACTATAAAAATTATGATAAAAGGGAAGAAATTTTCTCCTCGATAGAAACCAACCTGAGAAGCTTGTTGGGTTGTTACATCAAGCTCAATCAGGATCGGTGAACCCTTCTATGTCTTATGATGATCAAATTTTAAAGACTATGTTGAACAGGTTAGAGAACCTGAATGTTGAAGCCCAAGCGTATTACAACCTATGGGCTTCTGATAAGAAGAAAGTTTTAATCGTTGATGTTGCAAGAGATGCTATTGAGGTGAGACTTTAGATGCAATCAAATTTATCATTATATTTTGTAATATAACTCTCGACTAACTAAGGTTTTCTTTAATTTTTTGTAGGTAAATTTTTAGAATTTATAGAAACAAGTTGATTTCATGGTTGTTAATCTCGAGGTTGCAAAGAAATCAATCTTAAATGCAATAGCAATGAAGGAGACCTTATAGGCTAAGGTCAAGGATAATAATTATTTAAAAGTAATTATCATGGAGCACAAAATGGATCCAAATATCTTGCTTAAGAAGAAGCTTAAACAAAATGAACATGTAGTCCTTGAGGATCCAACCAAAGAAGATAGATTATTGATGGGGAGCTTACAGAAGGTAGAGGAAGGCCTCATCAGAATAGGAGCACTAAAAGGGCCTACATAGGTTATTGGTACAGAAGATAAGGGAAAAGAACCTACAACTTCAAAAGCATCTCAAACTCAAGGAGATGTAGATATACAAGGAGCATCTCAAACTCAAGGAGATGCAGATATACAAGGAGCGACTAAATCTCAAGCCCTAGGTGATCCATGTGCACAAGGAGCGACTGAATCTACCCCTGCTCACCCATGATAAAATTAATATATTGTAAAATATTTCATAGTTGACAACAAGTTCTATTGTATTTCTATAAATAATTTTGTACAATGTATATTTTCTATGCAAATAATGAAAAAGGCTTTTATTAATTTATCTTCTATCACTCAGAGGTTGTTTCCATTTATATTCTTGTGCAATTTTTAAATTTAGAATGATTCAACTATATTCACAATTACAATCTGAAAAAATAAATGATTCAACTATATTCACCATTCAACTCAGTTATGCCAATACATTAATATCAGTACACTAACAATACTATAACAAAAAACATATATTTTGAAAGACAATGTTGTAAATCGGTTATGAAAGACAATGTTGTGTTATAAATCATAAAACATATAATTTGAAAGACAATGTTGTGTTATAAATCATAAAGTTACAATTCAGATAGATGAAACAATCTTGTGATGACAAATAAACACAAATTTATAGATGAAAATGATAACTAACAAATTCATATTGATCAATGTTGTAAAATCTTGTAAAAATTACAATTCAGGTAACTGAAACAAACAAATACTATGATATAAAGGCAATTAAAACTATTTCAAAAACAACAATGGGATATAAAACATTAAAATTTATGAATAATCAAATTTTGTGAAATCTAATAAATCTGAAACAATATTGTGAAATCTGATATCAAATGAATTCAAATTTATTAATGTTGTGAAATACTAAAAAAATCACAAATCGTAGAAAAAAATTTAACATATGGAAAGATATCAAATATTAAATATAATTTAAATAGAAAATCATAGAAAAATCACAAATCAAGTAGCTGAAACAAACACTTCTCAGCTTGTCTAGAATCACTATTAAGCATAGCAGATATCTGTGTCTCCACCATATGATCACTAAAATCATCATTATCCTCCTTATCATTCGTATTCCCGATACCCCTTCTACCTGCAAGGGAATTCCAATATGCCAATGCTCTATCATAGGGAAATGTGTTCAACTGATACGATGACACATAAATTCTCAAACAATTTTCTAAATTTTTGTCCAACTTATTGTGGAGTTTAGATTTAACAAAATATAGTGCATTGAAAACCCTCTCATCTTCCACAGATCCCAAAATCATTGTTTGACATAATTCATATAAACAAAAGTATTCACTAATAGTATCTTGTAAGACACTACTTGGATACAATTTTTGCCACAAACGTGCAATGGAACCAGTCTCATGGATGTTACTCAAAAGTGATGTTTGCTCAACCATTGTTCCACCAAAATGTGATGATTATTGTTTTAAAATATCTTTGTTGAGTATACCTTTGATTTCAACACCATTGACTTCCACACTTTTACTGAAATGCTTAATAAGTATGAGCATATATTTAATAAACAACTCATGTGTAGAATTGTATTCAGTACAAGGACCCCAAAACATGGGGTTAACCACACCCATGGCCTCAAGCAACTCATCTCTTTGAAACCGTTCTCTTATCTCACTTGTCAATGATTCTGCTATTTTAAACAAATTTGTCTTAGTTTTGTGTAAAACAACTTCAAATCTATTGTGTGTTACAGGAACTTGTTCAACATCATCAACAACTATACTTGACTGCCTTTCAAAACAATACAAAGGTATCATATTTCCATGAACATTAATACAAATATGATCACTGATGTCAAACTTCAAAAAGCTTTTTGGATCGTTCATGTTTGTCAATGTATTCCAACTATCAAACAAGGGATCTTTAAAATATGCTTTGGACACATATAACCTATCAATAATCACACATATTTGCTTTCTCATCCTCATGAAATCAATGATATAGATGGATCTCTCTTGTGCAAGTTTAATCAATCTATTCATTTCATGTAACATTGGAAGAATACCACATAACGTTAAAAGGGTTTCGAAGTCAATCAAATGGAACAACAAATATTTTGCCTTATCAACTACCCTACGATTTGCGTACATAAACCCCATTAATGATTGATATTCTTTAAAAACTCTGTGTGCAGGTTGATACAATGAAATCCACCTTGTATCCACATATTTTAACAATTTTTTCCTTTTGTAACTCCTAGTGCAAACTATTGAAACTCTGCAAACCTTTTTGGAATGCAAGAAAAATAAGAATGTATTTCACGAATAAGGTCTTCCAACTCTCGCAAAATTTTAAAAAAAATTCATATTATATAATAGATTCACTCTATGAGCCATGCAATGAATGGGTATCATATATGGGGCAACTGAGGTTTGGAGATGAACACAAAGACCATTCATGTGCCCTTGCATTATAGCAGCACCATCAACTCCAACGCATATTAACTTTGTGGCTATCTCTATATCATTCATTCTCGCAATATCCTTTAAACTACTCACAACAACATTATAGATATTTTTTGCATTTGAACTTTCCACCATATTATGTAATCCTAGCAAACTAGGTTGCCTTACATGATTTTGAAATGTGTACACATGCATGCAAATCCATGATGTGTTGTCCACAATCGTCACCTCATCAATAGAAAGTGATATGAATCTGGCAAGTTTTACTTTCTCCCTCAAGTCCTCCTTCTCAACTAATGATAGACATTTTACCATTTCCCAACCACTTTGATCTGACCAATGGGAACTAGGAAGGTTTTGCACATCAACTATTTGAAATAGGTGCTTATAATCAATGAAATCGAACATGGGTCTACCCTTTTTGAGAATACTATATACAACAACAAACTGCAAACTTTTTGAAGCTAAAGTGGTCTTATGAATTTTATGAAATTGGGCTTTAATCGTTCCACATTTCCCAACAAGAGATTGTTGTTGCTTTAAGTGATTGTCATATTCTATTGCATATCTGACATGCATACATTCTGATGCATCCTTCCACCTAACTTCTTTATTAATTTTACCATCACTTCCTAGAACTTTTACATAAACTTTGCCAACATGTTTTTCTATTGTATCTATCTTATTTTGCAGCCTGTGATCCTTACCTAGTTTCCAACTACAAATTTTGCATCTACATTCTTTTTGATCGAATTGGTTGTCCTTAGTTAGGATAGGCTCTATCCAAGGAAATTTTTCTACCCATTCATTCTTAAATGCCCTTCCAATAGCCCAGTTAGATGTCTTTCTCTTTTTAGTATTTTTGCTTGAAGATTCGAAAGAATTTTGTAATGTATTTGATTTATCGCTTTCATTTTCAACTGGCATGTCCTTTTGAGGAATATCTTCAAGTGTTTGTTGGATGTCATTGTTAAGAGAATTTTCATTAGAAGGCATCTCTTGGTGAGGAATATCTTCAAGTGGAGGCATATCAGGGTCAATAGGGTATTCTGCATAGTAGCATACAATAATATTCTTTATCATTTTTGGATTTAACAAAAAAACTTACAAACAGGAATATGATTCATATCATCATGAAATATGGATAGAGGCACATACTGTGAGTTAACTATTTGAGGAAGAAAGCATTATTTAAAATAATCATGAAATATACAACTAACTATTTAGAAGTCAAAAATCATTTGTACCTTTAATTTTCTCGGATGTCGATGGCTCGTTGGATTTTGACATATTGCTAAAATAATTTAGGATACTCTTTTCAGCAGAATATTTGGCCCCCTTCTTTGCATTGCCAGTAGGTGACATTTTACTTGTAAAGAAAATATTTTTCAATTTAGAAAAGTAATAAAATGTTGAAGAGATCTTAATTCTGTGAGGGCTCAAGATAATATAGTAATTAGAATAAACAGATGGTGGGTTGGTAGAAAATACATACCTGTTTCCAGACATGCTTTATTGTGATTTTTTTGCCACTACACTATTTTCTGGAGATAGCACTTGTAACTAATAAGAGCATAAAACTAATCAATATACAAATTCAAATCAATGTAAGAAAAAAACTTGTGTATGCGAAATATATAATTACAGATACAAATGTGGTAAAATATAAGATTCTAGTACAAAATGGACAAGAAGCAGAGAATCACAATGTCTTTAGAGAAACAGAGCATCACAATGTCCTTAGAGAACCAAAGCATTTACCTACTCATAATCTTGTAACAGAAAAGCAGATCTCAATAGAAACAGAGAATCAAAGAGTGTTAACAAAAAGAGAAAAAATGATAAAAAATAGCAAAAGATGTTGGCAATTTTGGGTACCTTGAGTACATGGCATTGGCTCAAGTGAATTAGTTGTCATTGATGTCAAGAGGCTTTTGAAAGAATTTGATTTGATGTAAAAATAATGTGTTTTGTTGAAGGTTCGGCTTGACAGGTTCGAAAGAAAGTAAGTTGAAAAAGTGTCGCGATATCGCGACATGTCACATTTTCGTGACTTAGGCAAGAGAGAGAAAGATTTTTGAAAAAGTGTCGCGCATTTCGCGACACGTCGCATTTTCGTGACTTAGGCAGGAGAGAGAAAGCTTTTTGAAAAAGTGTCGCGATATCGCGACATGTCGCATTTTCATGATTTAGGCAGGAGAGAAAGCTTTTTGAAAAACTGTCGCGATTTCGCGACATGTTAGCATAGAAAGAGAGCAAGGTGGAAAGTGTCATGATTTCGTGACATGTCACATTTTCGCGACTCAGAAAGTGCAAGAAGGCAAAGAAGGAAAAGTGTCACGATTTCGTGACATAATGCAAGGAAGGTTGTATGGACGAAAAAGTGTCACGATTTTGTGACATGATGTAGAAGGGAGAGTCCGCAGTGTGAACTGTCGTGATTTCATGACAAGTTTGAAGAGAGATAAAGTATCTCAAAAAGTGTCATGATTTCGTGACATGCTGCAAAAGACTAAGTGAGGACTGTCACGATTTCGTGACATGCTGCAAAAGACTAAGTGAGGACTGTCACGATTTCGTGACATGCTGAAAAGCTCGAAGTGAGAACTGTCATGATTTCGTGACATGTAGCAAAAGGAAGAGGCTGAAATGAGAAGCATCATGATTTCGCAACAGGCTACAAATAAGTTGTACGGATGCAAAAAATGTCACAATTTCGTGACAGGTTGAAGAGAAAGCTTACGAATGTAGAAAGTGTCGCAATTTCGTGACAGGTTGAGATGGCAGCTTGCAGTTGGAGAAAGTGTCACGATTTCATGACAGAAACAGCTAGCAAGTCTTCAACAGAAGAAGCGTCGCGATTTCATGACGAATTGAAGAAGGAAGAGCTCGAAGGCAAAAGCGTCATGATTTCACGACATGTTCCAGTTTTGCGGGTGTAAGGCAGAGAGAAGCTCAAGGTAGCGAAAGTGTCGTGATTTTGTGACATGCTCCGTTTTTGCTAGTGCAAGCCTAGAAGAAGACCAAGAAGACTAAAGTGTCACGATTTCACAATAGGAGTGAAGATGACGTCAGCAAAGACAGAAGTGTCATGATTTCGTGACAAGAACATAGTCAAGGCAGACAAAAGTAAAAGTGTCGCGATATCACGACAATAGCCAAACGAAAGTGTATGGCTGCAAAAATGTCATGATATCATGACATGTTGTAGTTTCGTGACAGAAGCTACTGAACCAAAGAGGCGGTTGAAGCCGACAGAGTTAAAATTGGGCCGACGGAGATTAGGGCATGCAACCAACGGAGTTAGGGTTTTGCATTTGCATAACAGCCAACTAAGACCAAGGTTTAGATCTTGATTATGTTAGTATAAAAGGAGGGATGTTTGAAGATATTTGGCATCGATCGAAGTGTGCATTCGAAGTGCGATATTCGTAGATAGAGTGCGAGGGAGAAGTTCGATCATCAAAAAGCAGAGTGTGCGAATACTGTGCTGTTGTGATTGCACAGAGGTGCATAAGTTGATGTTCGATCGAGTGCTACTGTGTTTGCGTAGTTAGTGCAAAAGTTGGTTTCGACCAAATGCGTCTGTAACAGAATAGACAGAGATTTGAGGACAGACTTGTGCCAGACCGAAGGATTGTGTTAGGTGCAGACCGAGAAAGAGGAAGAGGACAGACTTGTGCCAGATCGAAGGACTATGTTTGGTGTAGATCAAAGAAAAGAGGAAATTTGTGCTAGACCGAAGGACTGTGTTTAGTGCATTTTCAAGGACCAGCTTTGAGGTGATAGAGTTGAGGACAGAGGTCTCCAGCCAGAGCAGGGAAGACATGTCTCTTTTGTGGATAGAGTTCCACTTGCTAAGGGCAGCAGAGGCAGAGGTCTTCTAGAGGATAACCAGCCATAGTAGAGTTAGGGGATTGGTGTCTCCTTTGGGTTGGTACCCATAAACATTGTAATAGGGAAAGGTTTTCCCAGATTTGGTTGATAAAATTTTAGTGAAATTTTTATCCGTGGAGTAGCCCACCTTGGGTGAACCATGTATATTGTTGTGTCTCTATTGTGGATGGTGTTTTCTGTATTGCTTTGATTTCTGCTTGATACTGCTTTCTATACACTACATAATATTGTATTAAAAGTTAAGTTGAAGGAAAAAGTAAAAAGTGGTCTTATACTGTTCACCCCCCCCTCTCAGTATAAGCTTGTGTTCTTCAAAAGAAAAAACTGTAATTAGATGACACAAAAATAGATCTTATTACTACAACTACTTTAACTCATATTCTCAAAAAAACCAAAAAAACATAGGATCATAGATTCACAATATTTTAATAAATAGAGTACCTAGTGCAGAAAAAGATCTGGAGGTAGGTCTGGTTGGAAAAGGGCTCAATAGTCAGCCCAGGTGAAGAACAATATCAGATGCCAGTCTAGTTTTAGAATAATGTCGGATGTTAGTCCAGTTTCAAAATAGTGTCAGATGTTGATCCAATTATAGATCTGTGTTAGGTCATCTGTAGTTTATTTGGGTATAGAATAATTTCAAGATGTCCAAATGTCGATCCAGATACAGATTAGTGTTCGGATGGCAATTCGGGTACAGAACAGAGGTTGAATGTCAGTCTGGGTATGAAACAAAGCCTAGATGTTGATTTGGGTATAGAAAAAAGCCTATATATCGGTATGGGTATATAATAGAGTCCGGATGTCAGTTTAGGTACATAACAGAGTAGGCTATCTTAATGTCAGTCCTAGTGTAAATCAAGATTTTTAAAATTTTGATTACATTGGGGTTTTGAAATTGTTGGCATTTTGCATTTTGAAGACTCAAATTTAATTACAGTGATTCAAATTGAATATTTTTGAATATTTACATATAATTTGCATTATTTTGGATTGAATATTTCAGAAAATTTGAGCTTCAAAGGTTTAAAATTTTAAATTTCATTTTAGGGTTATTCAAATTTTGTCACTTTTGCCCTACAATTTGATGAAAAATTAAAATGGCCATAACTCTTGCCACAAACCTCTATTTGAGATGATTCAAAAACTAGTGGAAATATCTTGAGCTCATCTTTACAATGGTACCATATTTGTAGAATTTTAGACATGAATTCTTTCCAAAAATAGTAATTTTTTGAAACAGTTCATGAACTTTTGAATGCAATATCTAATGATCCACAATGATTTTTTGAATTTTCTTAGTCAATTTGGATACCCATTTGGCCCATTTTGACACATGATTTTTTTTTTATGAAATTATAAGTACTTTTATTGTTTACCTATTTTTCAAGCCACAAGAATGAAGTAACAAAATCCTGGCATAGAAAAATTCTTAAATCCATAGTGTTCAATGGCAAATAAGGAAATTATCAAATACACAATGCTCAATGAAAATAATAAAAATTCTCAAAATCTATGGTTTTCAATGGAAGATAAGAAAATTCTTAAATCTGTCAAAATACTCAAATCCATGAGAAAAAGAGAAAATGAGGAGAAATTGTTAAATCTGTCGAAATACTCAAATCCGTGAAAAAAATAAAAAATAAAATTTCCTTATAAGTTGAGTGAAAATGATATTTCTTCGCTCCTTTGTAAATGAAGCGCAAATGAAATCCATTGTGCAAATGAGTTTTCTTTATAAGTTGAGCGAAAATGAGATTTATTTGCTCCTTTGTAAGTTGAGTGCAAATGAAATCCACTGCACAAATAAGTTTCCTTTGTAAATTGAGGGTAAATGATATTTATTTATTTCTTTATAAATTGAGCACAAGTGAAATATGTCGTGCAAATAAGTTTTCTTTATAAGTTGAGTGGAAATGAGATTTATTTTCTCCTTTTTAAGTTGAGCACAAATGAAATCAGTTGTGCAAATAAGTTTCCTTTGTAAATTGAAGGTAAATAAGATTTCTTATTTCTTATAAATCAAGCACAAATGAAATACGCCATGCAAATGAGTTTTCTTTATGATTTGAGCAAAAATAAGATTTCTTTACTCCTTTATAAGTTGAGTGCAAATGAAATCCGATGTGCAAATAAGTTTCCTTTATAAGTTGAGCACAAATGAGATTTCTTTATTCCTTTGTAAATTGAGGGAAAATGAAATCCACCAATTTTCACGAATCCATGGTGAATTCATTAAAATTGCCATAAATGAGATTCCTTTGTAAATCAAGTGGAAACGAGATTTCTTTGTAAATTCAGCTTCTTAACCCTAAAGCCTTGTATTTTAATTAATGAAGAAAACCTTAGGCAAATATTTTAATTAATTAAAAAAAAATTCTAACCCAATTAGAGGGTTAGCAATACTATTTTAGAAGCTAAGAGACTCCTCCACGTTCACCATGAGACCATCATTCAACATGTATTTAGATAAGCCAATCATACGACTAACTCTCTTCCTAATTTGGGCCCAAACCAACAATCCCTTATGATTTTTCATAATGGTTTTTCCCAAACCCTTATCAATGTTGTTCCCATGATTGGTTAAGGTACTTGTAAGTCCCTTCGTGTGTCCATCGCTGATGGCGTGTTGACCCTTTGGCTTCTCCAAATCCTCATTTTAAATCTCTTTGCCTATGGCCTCTCCATGTGTCTTCAATATATCCTTTTCTGTCACTCCTTGTCGCAACCCACCATCAATCCCAACCCCCTTCCCGTTCACCCCTTGTCATATCCCACCACCCTTACCAGCCCGCAACATCATCACCCCCTATCATGATCCACATCCCTTGTTTTCTCTTTTATCCATATCACCTCTTCCTATCCACATCTATTTCACCCCCTTCGATGTACCTCCATCCTCATAACCAATTTGCACCCCTTTCATCCCCTTTCATGTCCCACCATCCTCATCACTAATCCGTAGCCCTCTCATCCCCTCTTGGATCCCACCTCCTTCATCATGGTTCTTAATCTAGTGCCTAGTCAACCCATGGCATGCTTTATCATGTACCCTATCAGTATCCTCATTAGGTTTATCATGTATTGCCCTTTTTCCATCCCTTGTGGCAAGTGATTACTTTTTTTAGGTTGGTCATTAGCACCACCTTGGTTTGCTCCATTTGAAACTCTTCATTTGCCACCCTAGGATGCAATCATTTACAAGAAACTATTTTCTTTAGTGTTCTTGATGTCAATATTGCTATAGTGGTTCCTTTTCGATGTGAGAAATGTTCCTTGTCCCATGGCACACAATCCAAACATCTTCAAATTTTGAAGACAGCAATGGTCCCTAGAGAAAATTTTACTTGGATATTTTGGCATGTGAGTTGAATGTCTTTATAATACCATGCACAGTAAGGGCTTAATCCAAATTATTTATATTTTCCCTCTTCTCTACCCTTGCTCCAGTCCTCCCATACTCTATATTTGCATAACCATGGCCTTACTCGAGCCTGATATGCTTCTACTCGATCCTATGGTCAAGGAAATTCTAGGAAGCCATGGTGTTTTACCCTTCTTGAAGAAATTTTTTGGTAATGACACAGAGGTATCCGAGGAGATCACCAAATTGTGGAACCAAGGTCTTGTTTTGGTGTGTGGTCTAGAATTCTAGATCAATGTCCAACTGCTTGCTGATATCTCTGGCTTCTTGACTGATGGATGCATCATCAACCAAGATAGACACTCCATGGTGTTGGCGACAAATAATTTTATGGATAAAGGTAAGAATTTAATTTTTGAAAATGGTGGTATTATTTGTACTTCCCTACCCTCTCCCTAGGATCGTGTCATGATCCTAATTATGCACTACCTAATGGTGGATAAAATTGACCTTCCCCTTCGTAGTTTTCATTTGGCATTTCTTAACCACCTTAGAGACATTAAGAATGTCAATATCTTGGACTACCTGAATAGGTCCATTGAGCTTTCCATTACTAGTGTTAGGAATATGAAGTCCACCTATCCCATCCACCAAGGCCTGCACCTTATCTTGTACAATCATACCCTTGATAAAATTACCAAGGAAGCTATGGTCTGCAATAATTTACCCTCGCCCAACCCCAATGATAGCCTCAGCCATGATACCCCTATCTAGGAGGTTCACAATGATGATGATGATCCTAAATTTATTTTCCCTCCATCCAAAAAGTATACCCCTGGATTTGGGTAGTATGATTCCCCTTACTTTGAGTATGAGTTCAGGCTTAGGTCCCTTCATAGTTATATACCTAAGATCAAATATGATCCCAGTGCTACATCCATCCAAGATTTCCCTTGCTTCAAAAAGATAAATATTGAGGGATCCTCCTCAAAGGTTTCCTATGAGGAGAATCCCCCTAAGGCTGAGTCATCTAAGCCTAAAGATTCTTCTTTGAATAAGGTCCTACAAAACTCTATCCTCAACCACATCACCAACACTGTGGTCACACTTTTTGTAGCTGCAAACTCATCCAAGGTAGTGTGGACCCTCTACAACCAAGTAGCAAAAGTGATGGATTATCTTCATGGCCAACTCAAGATCCTATTCAAGAATGTTGAAGATTTAGTAGATGTCAACACTGAAGACTAATGGTGTAGTTCAACTCTAAATACTAATGATGCAATTTTCAAAATTTGATCCTCTATTTTGGTCTCGATGTTTACCAGGATCATCCCTTTTTTTTTAGATGTAATTGGTTTATTAGGCTGAGATCTCCCCTACGCGCCTACCTATTTTTTGTTGGATGTGGTCTAATGACCTATTGCTTCTAAGTTTTCTATTGTAAAAAGGTTTTGGGGCCCATTTCAAAACCCATTTATCAATACAATCTATAAAAAAAAAAAATTAATTAAAATAATTAAGTTCTAAACCTTAGAATTGGACTTAATAATTTTGAGCATTTTTAATTAATGAGAAATATTATCATAAAAACCCTAGTATTAAGTTTAATACTTTGGCATTAAAAATTGAAATGGATTATTAATACAAATATAATAATGCAAACCTAAAATTAAAAGCAAAACCTTAGAAAATAATAGAAAATTAAAAATTTAAAGGAATTATAATGTCAAACCTTAGAAAATCAATTAATAAATTTTATAATAATCAATATTAATAATAATAGCAATAAACTGATTTTTTGCCATGGTTTTATTTTGAATCTTTCTTCTACGATTTGCAGGTGATAGAAGACAAAGCGTCAAATTAGGAATATGAAACAACAAGATTTGGGAGCTTCTAGAATGATATAAATGATAAAATGTAGTTGAAAATATACCATGGAGTATCACTGCAAAAATAAGGGACGACTCAGATTGAAGCTTAGCCAGTTGAAATCCATTAAAGTCAAAGCATCTATGGAAGACAAAGTTTTGAACTAGAGAACGAGAGCCAAAGGAGAAACCTTGAATTTGGACCTAATTTTAAACCACCTGGAGTGCAATGATTTGGCTACCCCATCTTCAGAGAGAAGCTTCCAAGGCAGTTACAAAAATCAATGGCTAGAATTGAATATCCAGACCAAGAAAGACCATAAGTCAACACATCATCTAGGAGATAAGTTCAACTATAAACCATTGAAGTCCAAATATAAACCACTAGAATACAACTGTAAAATCATTGTAACGCACTAAAAATCTATAATTATAAGGCTATAAATAGCCATTGAGATCCCATTCCAAAGGGTTGGATTACATTCTTAGAAATAGCAATTTAGGAATTTTCTCTTTCTTTGTAGTTTCATGTGCATTTGCACCCTTAGCATTGTACTTAGAGAGTTGTATTTGCCATCATTTGTAGCAAGCAATTATGAGATTATAATTATTGAACATATTTTATTAATACAAAGTACTATTATTCTTGGTGTAATATACACATGATTATGGTGGCTGCATTTGAGTTAATCCCTGTATTTTTTACTCTTTCCCTTTGAATATGGCACTATCTTTGTTTATATTGTGTGAATATAGATTGGGCTAAGACTAGTTGATTAAGAGTTGGTTTTTGTAACATATTCTTTACAAGACTTCAATATTATAATGGTTTGTTTTTTTTTTTTTTTTTTTTTTGGGGGGCAGGGCAAAACACACACCACCCCCACCACCACCACCGTATGGCTTGTTTTCTTTCTTTCTCTAATCCTTTCTTTTGAATTTCTTTGACAATTAAGTAGATTAGAAGTAGTTTAGTTTTATATTTTGAATATTTATTTTCATGAATGTGTATTTTATTGTTTTAAGTTTTAGAATATCCCTTTGAATGTTTTTCAAGATCATAATCATAAGGTAGCAAGCTTAGGATTTTTCTTTACATGTATTTTACTATAAAATCTATCAAGAACAGAATAATTTAATTCATAATTATAGTAGACTAGATTTGAATTTAGACCTTAAAGCCATAATTAATCACTCACCCTTGTAACAATCACATGTGGCCCTGAATATTCCAGATATTTTTTTTACTTTCCTTTTGAATTATTGAATAATAGGTTAGACCAACCTTACCGAGAACCTTGGGGAAAATTTATATCTCCTTTCAAGAGAGGACATACTGAATGAGTCCTAGTTGTTGGTATATGTTTGCAATTGGGTAAATATATCACTCAACATGAAATGGTGCTAGAAGGAGGGCCTACAAGCATTTGATTTGATTGCTAAAATTATCTAATTGAGGTTTGATAATGTTTTATTTACTATTAGTATAAGCCTTGATTCACTTTTGCTATAAATAATTTGAGTCTAAGCTTAATTTGTGATTTCTTAGATTTTGAAGATTACTAAATTCTCATTGTTATCTTTTATACATATATCATACTAATTGACCATTAAAATTGGAACCTAGGGTGATTATTACTAGGTCTAAGGCTTATGAGAGTAATACCAAATTTCATATCCTTTCTCTTCCTAGAAGACCTAAAAAGGTAAATATTAGTCAAGTAATCTTCCTCCCATTAATACCTCATCTCATTCTATTATACCATTTACCAAAAGTTTTTTCACCCCCTTAAGTACACCAATGGTACCATTTATACCCTGGTTAGGTGGTAGTAGTCCACTAATTATTCTTGAACCTGCCCATGATATGCCAAATAATGTAGAGATATATCTATCCAAGTATAGATATGATGGAGCTAGAATATCTAAAGAACACATTCAAGCATATAAAGATGCTTTGATCATATTGCAGGTTGAACATGAAGATGTTGCCTATAGGATGTTCCCTCTTATATTGTATGAACTAGCATATGACTGGTACATCAGTCTACATGCTAATTCTATCACTTCTTGGGCTAATTTAGAAGCAATATTTGTTAACCAGTTTAGATTACCCAAAGACCCTGCTATCATATATCATCAATTTGTAGTAGCCAAAAGATATCCCAATGAGCCTTTAAGGCTATTCAATATCATATTTCATAATTTTTATATAGGCTAACTCCACCCTACACACTTAACACTGATGTAGTTGTATAGATATACTTTAGAGCTTTAGATACTCTTACATCCATGTTTTTAAGGAGAGCACCTTAGATCACCACTCTACCCATGGTATATAGTGAATCCTTGATCGTAGAACAATAGTTGATGCTTGAGGATTTTGGAATAGGTCAATTACATTCACTAGGACAACCAGGTGCATTCAACCAAGTTCCTATGATTAATCAAACCCTTACACAATAGATGTTGATGTTGAATGCTCTACCATACACAAATTTCAATCAACCATATAATCCTATTACCACTCCCACCCATCCTATTACTCCACCATACCTAGATAACCAATTCACTACTCATAATAATGCTAAAAACATTGTATAGTCTATACCTACATTTTTTAACACTACCCCTACTTAGAATATACCAACATTTCTAAATGTCAATACTAATCAGAATATCCCAATATTTTTAAATGCTACTCAAAATAAAAATGTACCTATCTTATTGAATCCCACTACACCTACAAATAATATAGTAGATCAGACTACTATAGGATAAAATAATAATTCCACTTCCTAGTTAGATAATCTACAGAGATTAATCCAAAAAATTAGCAGTGATATGGTTCAGTTGCAGAAGTAGGCACCTCAAAATGCTTCTCCTAATAATCCACCATAGAATAGAAATTTTAATTTCCAAAAATTCAACTTCCAATGGAACACTCGTCCAAACAATGGAGAAGTGCTCAATCCAATTTCCAATCAGCCTAACACCATCACCAATCAAAATCAAGCTAATACCATAGTTAATATTTTGGATTTAACCCTAAATAATTGGTGTAGAGTGCATCCCACTGCACAATATAGTGATAATGACTATTCTAAGTTCAAAACTACTTTAGATATACTATATAAAGAAATAGAAAGCATGAAATTAGTGCTTAATGATGATAATGCTAATCAAGCTAGCACTAGTAAGGGAACAACCCTAGTAGTGGAAACCTTTGAATCTTTAGAAGGAGATGAAGAAGGATATGATAGATCCTTAGAAGAAGTACAAGCCTATAGGCAGTTCAAGAAGGAAAATCATAATTATATGCTCAGAAGCAAAGGTAAGGCACCAATTACTTCTTCCACTCCATATAATCATACTTCCATTCCTCTTGATACCCAAGCTAACAATAATCCTAATTGACCTAAGGCCAATGTCCCACCACCACCACACTGATGGCTTTAGCAACATTGCATTACACTACGAGATAGAGATCAAAGCAATAGAACATCTTATTGAATGAATAGAAGTGATACATTCGAGTAGAGATATGTGGCCCTTTATATAGGAAGATATATTCCTTGGCCAACACTCTACCTATCTATACAAGGGACACCTTGCACATTGACACTTGTGCATTTATTACATTGCATGAAGTAACTAGATAACTTCCCTCCAAAGTAATATAACATAGCCAAATGATGTAATATATTCTAATAGCCCCTTGTATTACATTATTAACTATGAAGTTCTCTTGAATCACATAGATGATCTTTGAATGTTTAAACCTTGAATTTTTCAAGTGCCTTTGTAAAGATGTCTGCTAGCTGATATTCTGTAGGAACATACTTGAGGATGATATGCTTGTTCTAAAAATGTTTCCTGATGAAATGAAATTGAGCTTCAATATGTTTTGTTCTTTCATGTATGATTGGATTCTTGATCAAATTCAGCACACCTTGATTATCGTAGAATATCATAGTAGGAGTTTGGTTGATTTCCATGTCAGATAGTATGTATTATAGCCATAGAGCATCACATGTATATCTTGTTTCTTGATATTCTACTTTGGTTGATGATTGTGCTACTATATGTTGCTTGTTGTTATGCCAATATATGGTTCTTGATCTGAGATAGAAGACATAACTTGAGGTGGATAACCTGCCATCAATATATCTAGTGTAATCTAAATTTGAGTGTCCCTATAGATAAAAATATTTGAAATTATTCATATAAGTTAATACATAGTCTATAGTCTTCTTGATATATTGTAGTATTCTTTTTGTAGCTTTCCAATGAATTTTCCTTGGTTCGTGCATGCACTATGAAAGATAATTTATTGTAAATGCTAGGTCTGGTTGATTGTTTTTTATAGAAGACTTCTGATCAATTGATGATACATTTTTTTTTGAAACCAGTGGTGTTTTATCATTTTTGGATAGTTGAATTTCTTGTTCTATTGGTGAATATTTGGGCTTACATTATATCATTCTATACTTTTCAAGGAGAGATTTTGCATACTTTTATTAAGTGATAACTATTCTATCTTCTCCTTGATAAATCTCTAGACAAAGGCAATAGTTCATTAGAACTAGATTTTTCATTTCAAATGCATTTTCCAGATCCCTTTTGATGTCATTTATTAACTTTTTTGAACTTCCACTAATCACTATGTCATCAATATATACCATGAGAATCAAGATATCATTTCCATTTTTCTTGGTATATAGACTAGGATCTGATGAACATATTTTGAAATCAAGATGTAATTGGTGATCACTGATCTTTATATTCCATGCTCTGGGATATTGTTTCAACCCATAAATATATTTATTCAATTTGCATACATTTCTTTCCTATCCTTGAATAACAAAGCCTTCAAGTTGTGTTATATAGACTTCTTCTAAGTCACCATTAAGGAATGCACTTTTCACATCCATCTAATGAATTTTACATCCCTGATGTAATGCTAATGTGTAAACTGTTTGGATAGTAGTTATTTGATTTTTTGGTGTGAATATTTCTTCATAATCAATTCCCTCTGTCTGAGTATATCCTTTGGCTACTAGTTGATCTTTGTATTTGTCAAGTGTTCCATCTGATTTGTATTTTATTTTGTAAAATCACTTGCATCCTATTTTTTTCTTTCCTGGAGGTATATTTAGTAGATTCCATATCTTATTCTTTTGAGTGATGCATATTCAGATACCATAGCTTCTTTCTAGTGTGAGTTTTTAGTGCTTGAGAAGTTGATGTTGATTCAACTGAGTTACTTAATATTCCCCTATTTATTCTGGTCATGCTACGAGTTTGTGGTCTTGTAGAAGTGAGATCCAATATTCTTTCCAAATTTGATCTCTGAGAGTATCTTTGAGCCATATTGGTTCTTTCTAGGCAATACTAGTGATGCTTTTGTATCTCATTCTAACTCTATACTCATTGTATCTTCTTTAGATAGATCTATGAGGAATCTTGTGTCACCATTGGATTCATCTATGTTTATCTTGGATTTCTCATAAAATATCACATCTCTACTAATGTAAAATTTCTTTGTAGATGGATCTAGAATTTGGTATCTTGTAGATTTATTGTCATAGCCAACAAATATCCCTATCATAGTCTTTTCGTCTAGTTTAGTCCTCTTTTTTTTGGAACATTCATGTAATATTTGCATCCAAATATCTTTAGTTTTTCTATATTGGGATTTTGTCCTGACCATGCTTGTTTTGGTGTAATATGATTGAGTGCTCTTATTGGTAGTCTATTTTGTGTGTAGACTATTGTTTGTACTACTTCAGCCCAGTATTTATGATCAAGTTGTGCTTCTTTTAACATACATCTTACCATTTTTACTATAGATTTATTTCTTATTTTTGTAATTCCTTTTTTCTAAGGTGAGTATGATGTAGTAAGTTGTCTCTTAATTCCATTTTCTTCAAGAAATGAATCAAATTCCTTGGAAATAAATTTTCCTCCTCTATCTAAATGAAGTTCTTTTATGGTCTTCCCTAATTATTTTTCCACTTGAAGTTTGAATTGTTTGAAATGATTGAATGCTTATTATTTGTACTTCATGAAGGATACCCAAATTTTTCTAGTATGATCATCAACAAACAATTGAAAGTATTTACATCCTCAAACAATATCAACTTTCATTGGTCCACATAAATATGTATATATTATTTCTAGAGGATGTGGAGCTCTGTGCTGACAAAGTTTGAAAGGAAATCTATGCTATTTTCCTACTAGGCATTTTGGACATATAGTCACTTCTAGATATAAGTTGGGTAGTCCTTCTACCATTTGATATCTGGATAATTCCTTCATTGATGTCTCACTGGTATGTCCTAGTCGTTTATGCCTATAGACACCCCAAAGTCACACATTGTTGTTTCTACGTATCCATAGGTGATTCCAGACATCCCTAGGCTATTGTAGGCTATCGTAGTCATGCGTAGTCATGCGTAGTCATGCGTAGTCATACGTAGATTGCCGTAGTTCACCATAGCAGTGTGTAGACTTCCATATATGACACTTTATCAGCTTTCAGGTCCAAAACCCTGATAAGCCTTCAAAATCACATCCCGAGCATTGGGATATCCTTCAACAGCCTATTTGCACTCAATTGAGGCCCCCACGGGCTATTAATTGGCAAAAACAATTAACAAGTCAATTCCAAAAATCTAATTTAATGTTGACTTCACTTAAGTCACCTTTTTAGGGTAAATTTGATTAATTAACCTCTAATCCTTAATTAATGCTAATTGCACCCTCCCACATGTGTGAAATTAGGGTTTGTTAGGATATTTCTTTTAATCATGTCTTAAATTGACTTAAGACCTCCTAATCAGGATTAACTCTAATCCATCCTCACACATGTGTGAGGATGAGATATTTCTCATAAGGAATGTGATGTTGCCACATTGCATTTCCTAACCTAACCCTAGTCAGAATTCAACCTAGGTTTAGTCTATCTAACTCCCCCCTGCACCTTGCCATTTCCTATAAATAGTGGGTCCTAAACCCCTAATTACATCTCTCTCCCAAGTTCAACAAAGCATAGAAACTCTACAAAAATTGATACCAAGTATTCAACAGTTAGTTCTCGGAGCATACAATCAGATTTCAATAGCACACAGAGGCACCCCAGCTACCTAGGAATCGATCCACCGAAGGGATTTTACAAAAGAGACTTCACAGCTCAAATCACCCCCTACCCCATGAATCTGGTCCTAGTTCACCCCTCGAGTGGTGAATTGGGTCTACAGGTCCCAAATCACCCCAAATTTGGGAGGTAAGCTCTATTTCACCATATTATCAGCTTTTGCATACTTTATTTCAGATTTTAGCATATTTTCATAGTCATTTTGTCTTTCTAAACATGGGGCCTAACTAAGGCAAGCCCCCATCACACTAACCCCATTTTGTAGGTTCTTCTAGTTATTTAGCAGATCTGAAGAGGAATAACATCATCAAAAACAACAACCCTATGGTGGCCCACATACAAAGAAGCCCACCTACATTGAGGGATGATAGAAGGCGGTATCAAGACTATTGTGAAGTTTATTATAAAAGACATTATGAAAGGGAAACATATCCCTATTGTAACCTATGTTATCTTTGAATATAAATGAAATACAACTTTCTTTTCTTTTTTAGCATACATTATGTTTATGTTGTTATATCAAATACCACTTTCTACCCATTTCATTCTGGCACGCCCGATGGGACCCCCACAATGGATAGTGTTAGGCTAACTTTTTCTGATAAATCTGATATTATCCTATATTTATATGTTTGTAGGTACTAAATCTAACTTCCACAGATATTTTCAAAGCCCTAGGAACCCTCTCAGGCCCTCAGAATAGATATTTGGGGTCTCTAGACCCAATTCACCCCCACCCCATGAATCAAATCTCAATTCACCCCCGGGTGGCAAATTCAACCAGAGAGCCTCAAAACCCCCAAAATTGTAGGGGTGAGCAGCATATGACCTAAGAAGACTATCCATAGCATCAGAGTATAGGTATTTTCCCATTTTATCCCTCTATTGTTTAAATTTTGGAAGCATAAAGCATATGCTAGTTGAATATCAATTTTTAGGTGTATGTTTCTCCTCTTTTCGAGCTTGTAGAATCATTAGCAAGTTTCTTAAATTTATTTTTCAAATAAATTTACATTTTCCTTCTTACTTCACATGTAGTATAAGCCTACATTGTTTCCCTCTTTGTTCATAGCATCTATTGCTAAAATAAGTGCACATTCTAAAGTTTAAATTAGGGTTTCCTAATCCCCTCTTCCATGTCATTTAATTTTTGAAAAATTTTGTATTCTAAGATTGAAAATTAGGGTTTCCTAATCCCCTTTACTCCACACACTTGGATTGCATGTTTCCACGCTTTACAAAGATAGATTAATTTCATTTATATAATCATTTGCTTTCAAAAAGGCATTAGGGTTAGTTTCTCTTTTGAAAAGGCAACTAATTAGTTTCTTACATTGCATACACCATTAGCAAAATAAAAACCCACACACACTCAATGGTATTTAAACTAAGTGGTGAGATTGGACTTCATCCCCAATCCATCACTCGAGACTGGTGTGGATCGAGTTGCACTCTCCATCATCTCACCCCCTAGACACCTAGCAGCCCCACAGGAGTGGTTTTCTAGATTTCATCACCAAAAAATCCCCCACTTTTGTGATTGGGCCCTAGATTTCATCACCAAAGGTTACCTATAGAGTGGGATAGGATTAGTACCTTCATCCACAAGGCTAGTATAATTTGTGGAATTGGTAACTGTCATTCTTGACTAAGCCCACCCGAGGGTGAAGCGAAAGCATGGGTATGCCGGTAGCAGGTCTTAGATAGTACCACCTCTCTTCATGAGAGGAATTTGTGAACTCACTTCAGTACAGTGGGTTCTCCCCTTTAGGATATCATTTTACTGCACCTTCCATACAGGTCACCATTTGCACATTGTGATACCATTCTATTATATGCATATTTGGGTGTTGCAGGAGGTTTGATATTGATGACATTCCTGATTTTCTAGAGTATTCACTCCATTACCCATGATTCTACATAGGGAGTATCAACATTACAACACACAAAAATGAACAAAACACTTTTACTTTTTCAGCATTTAGAATTGATTTCGGTCTACCATTGTTTGCATGATCACGGACCGGTCTCATCACATTACACTATATATTGTTTTATCATACACAACATGTCACTTGCTTTACATTTACATTAGACATAGTTGAGTCTGTATCACATAGGGTTTATTTCTAAAAACCCTTTATACACATGCCACTATGCCTGTGGTCACCCATAGTAGAGCGCACGAGCAAGCACGCTCCATAGAGGAATGGCCTCCCCCTTCCTCTAGTCAGTCCACTCTTACTCCTTCGATCATGAAGGGGAAGACTATAGATACATCTGATTCATGCATAGAATCTGATGTACAACTCACACACATGATGCCTCATGATGAGATGTCAACCTTGAGTGAAGTCCTTGCTACTTCACTCATAGAGGACTACCCACTCCTTTCATCCCCATCCTCACATAATCCATCGACCACGTTCTGTGACCATGTGATCTACACAACACCAGGACAACCTCATCCATTATTTACCATAGATGAGGAGGTCATACCTACTTCTCCCACCTTTGCACACCCCTTCTTCCAAAATCTATCTCAATCCCTTTTTGAGAGTGATTCTTCCCTCCTAAACCATACCCATCCAGAGGTCACATCATTCACCCCTACCATAGGAATGGTGTCTGACCCATCCTCCTCTACTGTAGGAAACCAGAAGCCATCCTTCCAAACTGCACAACAGCTCCCTCCCCAATAGGAACCACAAGTATTCCCTCAAACCTCACACCCGTACTCCTCATAGGAGTCTCAACCATCATCATCCCAAGAGCCATTTTTCACCATATCTGAAGGCATCTACCAACAACCCCTTTAGGAGCAAGATGCACAAACCCAAGAGGGAGTGTACACATACACTTTCCCCTCAACCCAAGCTCCTACCTCGATAGCTTATCCCACCTTTTTGATAGCTTTCCCACCAATATCCCAGGTATCGAAGTGTACGATACCCAACCTTTAGAGCCACCTTTATCTATGATGACCTTTAGGATACCGCCACCTCCTCCTTTTCAAGCTCCCACTACTAATATCTATCCTACCTATGGATCGAGACCGACAGCTTACCCACCCACTCAGCCAAGCTATTCTACATAGTTTAGCTTCCCTACTTCCTACCCTCCAAGATAGAGATAGATCCCATCCTTTGATACCTCATCTCGACCACCCCTAGTACTGGTAGCTCCAACACCTACACCATTACCAACTCCACCTAGTTTCTTTATACCTCCCCCATCTTGGTCATCACCACCTATGACCCAACCATTACAACAAGCTCCAACCCAACAAGTACCTATGCCACAACCACATACCTCCTAGTCATAATACTATTACCCACAATAAACACCTACCCCACAACCTAGTGTGCCTATAGATACGACAACACATGTCACCCAGTACCCACCTTATCATGATCAGGCACAACAATACTCTCCATAGTATTATGAAGAACAACAATACCAGTATCCACCACATCCATAGGGTCAACCTACCATAGCCCAACCCTCAACTCCTATGACACCCAAACTTCAACTCCTACGAGATGAAGTCAAAATGCTTAACCTACGCACCTCTAGCTATGGGCCACAAAAGCCCTATTATGATGAACTATGCAATGAGCTAGTTCACCCATCAGTTCCCATTCCTCCCTATCCCTATCACTTTGAAATACCAAAATTTGACAAGTATAGAGGTAAGGAAGACCCTAGAGAGCATGTGAGCAATTACCGCTCATCCTGCTATCAACTCCATAGTAGTAACCCCCTCATGTTGTGTACCTTCTCCCTATCCCTCATTGGGCCAGCATTGGATTGGTACAACATGCTCCCATGCCATAGCTTGTATACCTTTGAGCAGCTAGCCAACTCCTTCCTAGAGCACTTTTCCATCAACATCAAGAAAAAGACCACATTTTTTGATGTCTATGCTTTACGATAGGTGGATGATGAACCCATTACTGAGTTCATTGCCATATGGAGAGTGATTATCCATGACCTCACCCATAGCCTCCCCACTACTGAGCTTGTGACACTCTTTTCCAAGAGTTGCCACAAACACATCTCCACATCCCTCCAACTTCACCAAAGCCGCACCTTTGAAGATGCTATTTCACAAGAAAAAGTCATTGAAGACATCAAGGTTCAATCTAGGAAGATTAAGTTGAGAGCCAAATCCAACTATAACCCTAATTTCTACTTCAATAGGACCGCACCAAATCAACCTTATCCTCGGCCACCTCAAGCCAACCAAGTCGCAACTGCTACCTTAGCACTAGCACCGACTCCTCCACCCTATACACCACAGCCACAAGCATTCCAAGCTAATGCTCCTACTCCACCTAGACCACAACAATACAGGGCATGCATCCACAGGTTCCACCATGCAACTTCACACCCTTATCTAAACCATTGCCAGCTCTATTTCATAGATTGTATGAGGGCAACCATCTCATCCTACCCGAGATCCACCCATTGGATCCAAATATACCCAAGCCTCATGGATACAATGAGCAACTCTTTTGTCCTTTCCATAGACAACATGGCCATAATATCGATTCGTGTCACTCCTTCCATGGGCAAGTTCAAGACCTAATCGATAGGGGCACCATCCAGGTAGCAAACCCTCTAGCCCCATAGAATCAAAACTTAGGGATTTTCCAAAACCCTCTACCAGACCACAGAGGACCCAACCCTCCTAGACCTCCAAACAATCCCCCAACACCACCTCACCAAGTGAACAATGTCCAGCGTGATCCTCCATCACGTGGTGTAGTAGGTATGATCAACCTTACTACGAGGAACCAATGGTACCCATCATGCCAGATGACACCTATCATTTTCCCGCCAGCTCAGTTCACATCACCACAAGTAACTCAAATGCCTACCACCATACCACCACCACCTCAAAATGTGATTACCATCCATGGTAGCCTAACCCATCAGTTACGTAATGCCCCCATGGCTATCCATATTTGATCTCCTACAATAGTCTCAACCCCATCATGAGGCATTGAATGACATCCTACGTTCCATTGACTTAGAGACACATGACACAAATACCTTTGTCAATTTTGTAGGAAATATCCCATGATACCTCCAACCCTCAATTAGCTTCCATGACCATGAGATAACAGAACTCATAGGAGGAGCAGATCCCCCTCTCCACATACAAGCCATAATCAATGATATCACCTACAAGTGGGTACTCATTGACATGGGCTCATCCATTAGCATTATATCCATAATAGCTCTACATCACCTGCATATCCCACCAACCCATTTTGCCATACCTTCCCTTGACCTACATGCATTCGATGGCTCCATGAGACCTACCATAGGATCCATAGTCCTACCTATCCATGTAGGTATTCGTACCATCTCTATCCTCTTTCACATCATCCAAGGAGAAATGCAATACAATATTCTCCTCGGTCACCCATGGATTAGAGACATGCAGTGTGTCCCTTCCACACTACACCATTGCCTTAAGTACATCCACAATGGATTAGTTCACTATGTCCCAGCCGACGGGGATCCATTTAAGTTTTGCAATATTGTAGATCTTCCCCCTGCACCATCATTTTCATCCTCCCAACTATTTCTCATATCCTCTCATCAATCGGTAGGAGCATCGATATCCTCCCCAACTTCCACCTCAATATCCCAGTGTTCATCAAGAGCACAAGCCTCGATATCTACACCATTAGCACCATATTCCATGGGACCCAAAACCTCTACCATGCCTTTCTCACTACCATCCTTATGGCCTCCACAACCATCCCAACCAATACCATTCCAATTTCCACCCACGATGTCACAACCACCATTGCCACCCATTACACAACCGGCTACATTACCTCCTCCATCCTTGCCTACGGAAGCCCCTATCCTTCCTACACCACAAACACCTCCTCTTCCCTTTTGACCAAAGCCTAGGACATTCTCATCTCCACATAGCTCAGCACCTATGCCAACACCTTCCCCTACACAGACCAAACATCCTATCCAAGCTACAACAACCAAATGCCATGAACAGGAACAACCAACACCTAATTTAGATGAACAACTTCCACACCCTTCAACCACTACCATTAGGGAATCTTAACTTTCACCTTCCTCATATAATTTTGATACTCCACCCCAATCACCAGATCATGCCACACCATGCATATCCATCTTCATGTCAAATGGTGGCCCAAGAGACTACAATGTATGTGATGCCCACGTATGTGACCCTCCTATCCAATCTACCCAAGATTTTAGTTATCCCTCAGCCTCGATCTTAACTATTGGAACCGTTGTCCAATTAGGAAGTCCTAAAAACCATACCAATTTTGTGTATGTAGGAGTCAACTCTTTGATCCCCCCACAAGCTTCACCACCACCACAAGCTAGCTCTTGTGATGCAATTACACATCTAGCCAACCCTCATTTCACCTTGTGCTACCTCAAGCATTTCCATTGGCATGGATTCAGGCTTGGCCACTATGAACAAGGGTTACATACACCCATTAACCCTCGTGTTCGATCACCTACCAACAAAATTAGTCTAGGTTATCACCCAACCACCATCTATACGCTAGAAGATGAGATCCAAGATTTATCCTTGCATCCTCCTCCACATCCAACACATACCTTGGAAGAGTATATCGATATGGATATACTAGAAGACACTCCTTCACCTAGTTCTACCATTATAGTCCCCTACGACTTCTTCCAAGAATCTCCTACATCCGATACCTCCTCATTCTATGATATTGATAGATTGGTAGACCATTTCGCTACCTTATCCTTAAATGTAGTACCAATAGAGCCTGATCCAACCCCTCTTGAATCATCACCAACGCATTTAGCCATATTCTCGCCTATACATAGGCAACTACAGAGAGTGGCTACTCATCCTCGTTCACCTCCAGTTATTCTATGACCTCCCTTGAGTCTCTTAGGGCGTGCACAAACCATGGAGCCCCACTCACTAGAGATCTCCCCACCTACTTCACCTACAACATCGATCAACATGGTTGAGGTAGACTTGCACTCTCCCCTCTATTACAACCACCAACGAATTTGAGATGATACCCCAAACCCAAACTTTATAGATCTCACACATATCTCACACATACCAGTTCCTAGAGACTTCCTTCTTTCACCCCATGTATTACGGGTGGCAAATGCCCATTCCTCATCCACATCATCCCAAGCCCCCAGGTCCATCATATGAGCATTTACATAGATGATGAATACGAGTTCAACGAAGCCATCGATGACTTCAACCTCATTCCTATCCTCAAAAAGTTACGTGATGGATCTCGCATGCTCATTGAAGACACTATCGATGTTGACATTGGAGATGATCCCAAAAACCCCCACATCCTCAAGCTAGCCACTAGCCTCTCACCCGAGGAGCGCATCACCTTCACAAACTTCCTATGCAAGTACATAAAAGTTTTTGCATGGTCTTACAAAGACATGTCGGGACTTGACCCTACCGTAGTAGTTCATAATCTTATACTAGATCCCAATGCCAAACTAGTGAGACAAAATCTGTGATGCATGCATCCAACTATCACATTAATAGTGAAGTCTAAGCTCCAAAAGCTCCTAGATGTCGACTTCATTGTACCCATCGACTATCCCGAGTGGGTATCTAGCATGGTCCCTATACCTAAGCCATCCAGCGAAGTTCATGTTTACACAAATTTTTATGATTTAAACAAAGCTTGTCCCAAAGACAATTTTCCTCTACCTAACATTGAATCCCTTGTCAATTCCATCATAGGCCATGAGATGATCTCCCTCATGGATGGATTCTTAAGATATAATCAAATCAGGATCAACCCAGCTGATCAACACAAAACCTCCTTTACAACACCCTAGGGGACATTTTGCTATAAGGTCATGCCCTTTGGCCTCAAAAATGTTGGGGCAACCTATCAACGAGCCATGACCTACATATTTCATGATTTAATGCACAAAAATATTGAGGATTATGTAGATGATCTTATCGCTAAGTCCAAGAAATGTGTAGACCATATCGAAGATCTCCATCAGATTTTCGATCGATTACTAGAACACAACGTGTGCTTGAACCCAAAGAAGTGCATGTTTGGTGTTACCTCAAGGAAAAATATTAGGATTCATTGTCTCCCAGTGAGGCATTGAGGTTGATCCTAGTAAGGTAAAAGCCATCATCGAGATGCCTCCTCCTACCACATTAAAGCAATTGCGTAGCCTCCAGGGCAAGATCACTTCTATCCATAGATTTATAGTGCAATTATCAGACAAGTGTCAGCCATTCAATCATCTCCTCCAGAAAGGAGTAAACTTCAAATGGGATGATAACTATCAAGAAGCATTTGATGCTATCAAAACCTACCTTATATCACCATCGGTTATGTCACCACCACATCCACAATTACCACTGACTCTATACATTTCAGCCATAGAACTTGCGCTAGGTACACTCCTAGCTCAAAATAATGCACTCGACAAAGAGCAGGCTATCTACTACATCAGCCACACACTAGTTAGTTATGAAATGAGATACGGATACATGGAAAAACTATGCTTAGTAGTAGTATTCGCTACTCAGAAGTTAAGGCACTACATGTTAAACCACACAACCTTTGTCATCGCCCGAGATAACCCCCTTCGATACATGATGAACAAGAGCTACCACAACTCATGCACAACTAAATGGATCATGCTCTTAACTAAATTTGACCTAGAATTCATATCCCAAAAATCCATCAAAGGGCAGGTCATCACAGACCAACTGGCCGAAGCCCCTTTAACTGACAATCAACCCCTCCTCATCCAGCTTCCAGATGATTCCATATTTCACATAACCAAAGCTGAAGAATATGTAGAACCTAAATTTGTAGCCGACCTCACCCTATTCTTCGATGGTTCCAGATGTCTCCATGCTGGGGGTGCAAGCATTGTCTTCTTCACACCTGAAGGAGAACCACTCCCATTTTCATTCAAACTTGACTTCCCCTGTACCAACAACAATGTAGAATATGAAGCCCTAATCCTAGGACTAAAACAAGCACACTCCATGCACATCAAATGCCTCCACATCATAGGTGACTCACTCCTAATAGTCAATCAAGTGTAGGAACTCTAGCTATGCAATTGTCCAGTCCTCCAACAATATAAGAAAATTACACAACTCTTATCCCAATTTGAGTGGTATGACCTCGAAGCCGCTCCACGATCATCAAACCATTTTGCAGACACCATGGCCTCCTTAGGATCCCTCATTCCACAAAACCCAACATCTGACACAACATCCATATCCATCCATACACTCACTAGATCTGCCATATCACCCACACCTCCTACAGATGATGGTGGTGTCTATGTGGTAAACACCAAACCCCATGATCCATGGTTCTCACAAATTAAAGAGTACATCAAATTAGGTTTCCTACCATGTGATTTACCCCATGCTCAATGTCGAACCTTCAAACAAAGAGTGATCTACTACACATTTCTAGGGGACATCCTCTATCACCATAGCTATGATGACATGCTCCTGCGTTGCCTAGAACCACAAGAATCACAATGGGTTGTACAAGAAACCCATGATGGTACTTGTGGTGGCCATTTTAGTGGCATGGCAATCACCAAATGCATCCTTCGTATGGGCTATTACTGGCCCAAAATGGAGCATGATTGCTGTGAGTATGTGAAGCGTTGCATCAAATGCCAACAACACGCCAACCTAACACATCTCCCATCTCAAGCACTCCAACCTATCCAGTCCATGTGGCCTTTCTCCCAATGGGGCCTAGATCTAATTGGATAGATCACACCAACTTCCTCAAGCAATCACAAGTTTATCATCACTACCACAGAGTATTTTACCAAGTGGGTCGAAGCCATCCCACTAGTCCAAACCACAGGAGCCAAAATTGTAGCATTCATCACAGATCATATCATATGTCACTTTGGAATTCCCTCCCAAATCATTTTTGATAATGGGAAATCCTTTAAAAACAAAACTATCCAAGCCCTGTGTGATAGATTTCACATACACCATAGCTTTTCTACCCCATACTATCCTCAGGGTAATGGCCAGGTAGAAGCCATGAACAAAACCATATGTTCCATCCTCCATAAAACCATAGCAGAATCTCACCATGATTGGCATAATCAAATACCCCTAGCCTTATGGGCGTATCGTACGAGCATCCATACTCCTACTAGGGCAACACCTTTTTCACTTGTATACGGGGTAGAAGCTATCATGCCCCTTGAGCTTGAGATACCTTCCTTAAGGATATCTATGAAGGATTTCATTGATGATGACACTGCTCGTCAAGCTCATCTAGATCAACTAACACTTCTCGATGAACATCGCATTCATGCAATCGAGCACACACGAGTCTACCAAGATCACCTTCACCATACCTACAATAGTAAGGTACATCAACACGAGTTTAAAATTGGTGACCTAGTTCTCAAGGAAAACCAACAAATCACAAGTCAACCTCGCCAATAGCATGACAAATTTACCCCAAACTAGTTGGGCCCATTCATGGTTACACACAAATACGATTCAAGAGCATATCATCTAGCCAATATTGAAGGCCTTAACGAACCTGAACCCATCAACATATTGCATCTTCATGCATTCAATGCCTAATATACATAGGCGTTCACCATCACAAGTAGTATACATTGCTAGGCACAAGCACACTAGCTACTACGCACATCACTAAACATGCACTTCTATTGTTTTACAATTACATTATACATGCATGTTTATTTACTCTTTGATTGGCATTTATATACTATTGGTATTTATTTTTCTTTTTGTAGGATTTACAATATCCACACTTACACCAATAGTAGCAATACACGACAACACCATGCAGGATACACCACAACCATAGTCCACACCTATTACACCAACTGACCTAGCCCAACCAGTACCTATCATTCACCCTAGGCAGACATCACATTCACCACATTCAGATCATCACACATCACCCCACCACATGGAAGCTCACCATCAAGGCTCTCCCTATTCACCTCACTCTAGAGATAGTCAGGTCACCCTATCCTCTTTTGATGAAAAGGAGGAATCATCCCATCCCCAAGAATAGGGGTCACCCTCTCATTCACCTGATAACCTCAAAAATCGCTATTCACCAACAAATCATCCCCATCACCCCCTAGGATATTATCATCCTCCTAATAGAGGATACACCCATCATCCAGCTCATCCATCATGCCTACCCACCCCACTACCCAATGGTGAGTCCACCTACTCCTAGGATTTGCAAGCTCATATGGCCCAAGCTACTCAAGCTAGTCACACAAACATACCTCCTTCCCATTCATATCACCACTTAGAGCCATCACCTATGCCACCGATCCTCAAGATGCCACCTTCCCCCTATGAGGCTTACCTTTCTGACAAGCTCTCCAATCCCTAAGACCTTTTCATTCTTCCCCCTCATCATCGAGACCTCATCCACTATCCCATGCCTATCAAGCCACACCACACACATCAAGGCCTCGATCACCACCTTCACCAACACTATCACCACAACATCATGAGATACAACATCTCTTCTCCCATATCGAGGCTCTAGAGCTATAGATGAGCCACTACCATTGCCATGTACACCCATGCCAGTCTCCCATGACCCGTACACCTTCACCTTCATGCAGATCCACCCTTCGATCCCATGCCCAACCTACATTGGATCCTCAACCCATGCACATGCAGGTCGACCGACCTTCATCACCTCAAGCAGAGCCCTATATTTACCCCATGTTGGTTCCATACATGCCATTTTTAGAAATTTTTTACCATCTCATGCATCAGGGCCTCATTGACTTACCCGAGATTCAACCCATAGATCCCTCACATCCTAAACCACGTACCTATTATGAGAATCAATATTGCATCTATCATCGTCAACCAGGTCATGACATTGAAGAGTGTCGAACATTCAAGAACCTAGTGCACAACATGTTGCATGGTGAGAAAACCCCATCACCAGAGCATCCTATCCCATTTAGCCAACTTCTCAGTCCTCCATATCACATTACCCCCACAACCTTACCCTCCCATAGCACCCTAACAACACCAACCCGATACATTCATAACATATCCAACTACAACCCCAACCACAATCCTAGCCGCATCATCACTTCACCATCCCACTCCCGATCGGACCCACGCCACTTCACCCGATAGTAGTTCTAATAGTGCTTTCCTTCTTTTATCCTACTTCTTCTACTTCTTACAATAGCTGATTCACTTCTTCTCTTCTCTCTCTCTTGGCTTTTGGTAATCCTCTTATCTTGTTGGTTACCAAAGTCTATTTCTTCTCACTTCTTCTAGTTGTACATCCTACTCTTACATCTTCCTCCTTTTGATGACTATTACATACATTTTACAGCTCACAGCTTATGCACCTACCACACACACCCCACACATTAGGGCAACCATGATCATAGCATCACACTTTTTGTCATCACAACACATTACACTCATCTATAGATAAGTTTTCCAAACTCCATCTATATATCATAAATTTCCTCTTGTAGATATTGCATTCCCCCACTTGCATCATTTACATTTACATCCATTGCATATATCCATATGTTTTTCATTTAAACTTTTAATTCATGTTTGTACATTCTTCCCCAAAATGCACCTTCAGTAGGAGTAATAAATGCACTTGTTAGCATCACCACCTAGATGTCCATTCCCCCTTTTTAGGATCAGGGTATACATAGGTGTCATGTTCAACTTTGACTACTCTTTAGTTCAGTCAATCCAGTGTCACCCATAGCTACCGAGTCTTGTACATTCTTCTTATGGATCTTTAGGCTGGTTCAACTTCTCTCATGGACCATACACAATAGGTTATACATTAAACAATTTTGAGTCTAGGAAAGAGGACATCTTGAGTAGATATCGCCATCTAGCGAACGGTATCCCCTGCTCACCCTATCGCTTGCATGGTCAACATACGACATGGGGATAAACAAAGGGATCAAGCATAAGAAAAAATAAATGATTGGGTAGAAAACAAAAGTCATCACCCATACAAAAAGAGCACCACACAAAAAAAAAAAAAAAGAGCACCACAATCAAATAGGTCAACACTAGAAGAGGGGCAGAAAACAAAAGGAAATGCCTCTTGATATCACCCATGTTATGCTTATCACCTTTGGTCCTTAGGTTCAACATAACACCATGGGATGATTTCCATCACTAGCAATAGGCTCCAAGAGCCTGCCTACCAGTGGAATAGTCTTACAGGTGGCAACATATCTGTAACATTAGCATCTTGCTTTTGTATAGATCATTGTTGTGGATGGATGAGCTAGCTAGTCCGGTAGCATCTACAATGGGTTAATCCTACCTCCCTCAAAATGGATAAATGAACCTTACACATGCACACACATAGGTCCATGATAGATTTTGAACCAGCCCGATTAGTTATAAGTTGCCACAATACTTGTATAGCTAAGGGTCTGAGATTTGATTGTCACAACTATATTGGTCAAAGCCATTACACATACCTTACATTATCCAACTTCCCTAAAATCATGGGATGGATCGCATCCATACAGGTAAATGCTATGATACAAGTGCTTCCTTTGGTGCATTTCAATACGTCCATACATGCATCCATGCATCTATGTCATATACATTTATTACACATTACAGCTATGCATTCATCCTACATGCATTTCAAAATCAAATCACATTATTGCATTCATCCTATATGCATTTCAATATTAAATCACATCATCACATTAACCCTACATGCATTCACTACAAAATCACATCGGATACCACATCATATCACATTCGAAACACAATCATACATACTATTCTACAAGTTCATTCATACCACAAAATGATAATAGATCTAAACCATGTCACACATGTATATCTATTTATCATACATACCTACAAACTATGCTACGCTATCTATGCAAACATAACAAGAACACATTTCAAACCATCAAAATGACACATGTATATATCACAATCAAAATCAAAATGTATATATATATCATCAATACAAAATACCCAAAGGCTACAATATGGGACCATACCCATCATCATCTAGCATCTAAAATGCCCATAGGCTACAATACATAGAAATCCTAACTCCCACCAAGAGTCTCCCCACATCCCTCATGACTCACCCGCATCTCGGTAGCCCTACTCGATTCTACTCCAAACTCTGGAACTAGATCCACGTAGGATCCTGCACCTCAACCCTAGCACCCACCTATCCCATTAGCAGCACTACACTGGCTATGATGTGAGGAGGCCCTCACCCATGATCAAGTCTCCAACTATGACACCACCTGATCATAATCAGGAAGAGGAATCCCATGCATAGACAGAGTAGTCTCACATAGTATCTTCCTGGTAGTCTCCACAGCCACCGACCGACAACCTCTCAATAGCCTACCCCTACCTAGCCATCCTGACCCTCAACTACTCCACCTCAACCTCCAACTATTGAACTCTATCTCATACCTCTTGTACCTCCTCCTTCACATCCTATCTCACCAAGATATCGATAGGAATCTTCTCATGCCATCATCCAAAAACACCAATATCAATGGTATCATCTATACCACCCATATCAGTAGCCCCACCTCTCCCCTCCTCTACTCCAATAGCCTACCCCATATTCACATCAACATCCACAAGCACCTGCTCCACCCTCACACCTTAGGTTCTCACTCCACCACCCAAGCATCATCATGACCATCATAGAGGAACCTCCTCCTCATCACTAGCCACATCCTCCACCCTAGCTCAAGCTCCCCTATCAGCTCTCCCCTCTAGTGGAGGTGCCCCAACATCAGGTGCCACCCATCGATCAATCACACCTCTCCTAAGCTCCCAACTCTACCAGTGCCCACCAAGCCTCAAACTCGAGAGTCATCCCAACATCCTCCACATCTAGGATATCCATAGGAGGATCCCTCTCCCCAACCCAAGGCAAGACCACAGGATGCTCTCCTCTATCACCTCACCTGAAATAAGTCACAGGAGCCCCTGGCATATCCTATCATAAACCAAACTATCGCCTCACTCGATCAAACTAAAAATACTCGATCTACCGAGTATATCACCCTACTATCCATCTACCCTATCAGATGGCTCATAGCTCCTCATCATCCTCATCCCACATTACCCCACCCAACCAAGGCCTCCATATGATGTCACCAGGAGTCAGATCTCCAAACTTACCCCTCCACAATAGTGGGTCACCCTCATGTGGCCTCTTGATACCCTGCTCTACCTCCATACTCCACCTCAAAGCATAGGGTAAATACTCCTTGCCCTCCACATGCATAGGGTGAGGCAATAATGAGGGCCTCTCAATAGCTATATGCTCCCATGCCCACACCTACAATAAGGGAATCACACTCAATCCTATCCTCCTACCATGAACAACATCATGCAACTCTCGATAAACTTGGGCCAATAATGCAGGTGCCCAAGCAAACACAACCCTACGCTCCACCATATCACTCACCACATCTAACATATTCTAGGTGAACAACACCCTAGAACTATCAAGTAAAGCATATGTAGAGATCATCATCATCGCCACACACTATCGATCAAATATCTTATCCTCCAACCACAACCACTCATAATCAATCTTAGAGACATCAATATCTCTCCAATCCACCCCAAATAATCTCTCCAACACAACATCCTTGCTCTCATCCATGGCTGCTCTCATAGGAACACCCTCAATCGGTAATCTATAAATACGATACACATCCTCCAAAGTAATGGTCATTTCCCTAGTGGGAAAATGAAATGTGTTCCTATCTGCATCCCACCGCTCACACAATGCAGACACATATGCTCTATTAGTGTGGATACTCTTACATTCCCACACACCTCGAAACCATATATCATCCAACCAATCTAGCTCATCCTCTGTCTTCATCAACTCCTCAAAACCTTCCTTCATTTTTTGCACCCGATGATGGGGCTCCAACATCTTCACCTATTCATCCATAACAAAACACAACAAAACATACATTAGTCATTAATCCAATCACAAACCATCAATCAAAATTTACAAATTACAATAATTAAATTTGACATGCATTTCGAGACATAATAAAATGCACTAATCACATGACAAAACACATCAACAAAACAATCACATATTTGGATACCCATTTTGTCATTTTATGGTAAAATTTCAAACAAATATGAAAACAATACATATTTGACTCCCAACAATCAAATATAAGTTCACCCACATACCCATTGTGGCATGAAATTCAAAACATGATCAATTCATTCAACATACAAAAACAAAACACATTTTTGAGTACCCATTTGCCAATTTTACGATAAAATTTTTGACAAAATTCAAAAACAACACACAAATCAACACAAAATTCAAAGTCAAATCTACCACACATACACCAAAATTAAACACACATCAAAACACACAATTCAAAAATAACAGTCACATTTTTGAATACCCATTTGCCCACTTAATGGTAAAAGTTCAAACAGATGTGAAAAATAGTCTAAATCGGGCTCCCTATAGCTCATTTTTAGTTTAACATTACCTACACTTTGGCACGCAAATCAAAGGTAGGCCAAATGAAGTCATCTACAAAAACAAACAACATTTTTGGATACCCATTTTGCCCTTCTAAGGTGAAAGTTTCATCGGTTTCCAAAAATACTACCTCTAAGATAGTAAATCTAACAATCAAAGTTCACTACTTTACACCTAAAAGCAACATATTCTAAAATCACACCAAACGAAAGCAAAAAAATATAACAATCACAAAATGGGATACCCATTTCCCACTTTTATAGATAAAATTCAATAACATGTCAATATTAGTACACCGTTACTTCAAAAATACATGGTCAAACTTCACACCTACTCTACCCTTCACCCGGTCAAATTGGTGCTAAAACAAGTCCAATTCAGAAACAGATCACATTTTTGGATACCCATTTGGCTTGTTTATCACTACGTATTCAAATTTTAATTAAAAATTACTAAAATTTTTAAAACAAGATGAAAACCTCCCCCCTCATTCACATTTCTTCAAAAAAATAAAACAAAATAAAAATAAGGACAAAGGACACTTACCGGTGGGTCCCCATACCTACTACCAGCCACCCTACATCCCCTCATCATCGTCACCCTCGAAGTCATCAACCGTGTTCTCCTCATGTCATCAGAAGCTCCCACAAGTCACTTTCCAATGCCTCGCACCATCAAAATGAACCCATTACAAGGAAATTTGACCTTAAATATACCTTAATCCCGCATTCACCCCTCGAGGGGTGAACTCAAATCCAATTCACCCCTCAGGTGGTGATTTAGGTCAAAATCACCCCCAAGTGGTGAACTCAGCTAAAACACCCCAAAATCAACCAAATTACCCCCAAAACCCTAGGAAAGTAGGCAAATTTCTTCCAAAACCCTAGGAATTCCACAAAACTTTCTTCTAATTTATTTTTTGTCAATCATATTCATCATGCATTGGTATCTTATCAATCGTTGCATCATCAACTCACCACACTTCATTCGCCTCATTGTTGATTCCTCATTTGAGGGGGTATTCATATCCAAAGTCAACTTTGCATGCAACCACAAAATCGAAAATCCAAAAGTGCGATTAGCACATTTGTCTACAAAATTTTTGCTAAAGATTATCATACAAAATAATCTCAATCACAACCAGACATGGGTTATATCATGAGAGTTATGCGTAACAATGGAAAGGTCACCTTGGCATTCATGGAGCACAATGAATGACATGGGCAACTAATCCAGTGCAACATTTGAAGGACTTCACTCTGGCATTCATGGAGCACAATGAATGACATGTTTGAATAATTCAAATGTTAACTAACTCAAATGGTTTGACACTTGTCGCCATGTTCTCATCAATCAATCAACAACAAAAATTTAGATAGGCTTTTGTCCTATTCATACTTTTGGACCACGCTGATCTGGTCACAAAAGCAAAGCAGTCAAAAGTTGTCATTCTCAAGCAACTGGTATGGCATCGTAAATGTCATACGGACTCAACAAAATCACATCATTGCATCCACAATCATTCATTTCCATTTTTTCAACATTGTTTTTATTTCTTTCCTCTTCTCCTTTCCTTCTTCTCTTCTTTCCCTTGGACATCTAGTTAATTTGTATGGTCACGCTTCGAGCGGCTACATACCCTTTGATTGGATTCCATTCCCCTTCTATCCCTTTTCCTTCTACACAAACCCTTCACATTTTTGTATTAAACTGTGTTCTACACAGTATAGTACAAAAAGGGGTAAAATGTAGACACCCAAAAGTCACACATTGTTATTTCTATGTATCCATAGGTGATTCTAGACATCCCTAGGCTATTGTAGGCTATCGTAGTCATGCGTAGTCATGTGTAGTCATATGTAGATTGTCATAGTTCGCCATAGCAGTATGTAGACTTCCATATATGACACTTTATCAGCTTTTAGGTCCAAAACCCTGACAAGCCTTCAAAATCACATCCCAAGCATTGGGATATCCTTCAACAACCTATTTGCACTCAATTGAGGCCCCCACGGGGTATTAATTGACAAAAATAATTAACAAGGCAATTCCAAAAATCTAATTTAATGTTGACTTCACTTAAGTCACCTTTTTAGGGCAAATTTGATTAATTAACCTCTAATCCTTAATTAATGCTAATTGCACCCTCCCACATGTGTGAAATTAGGGTTTGTTAGGATATTTCTTTTAATCATGTCTTAAATTGACTTAAGACCTCCTAATCAGGATTAACTCTAATCCATCCTCACACATGTGTGAGGATGAGATATTTCTCATAAGGAATGTGATGTTGCCACATTGCATTTCCTAACCTAACCCTAGTCAGAATTCAACCTAGGTTTAGTCTATCTAACTCCCCCTGCACCTTGCCATTTCCTATAAATAGTGGGTCCTAAACCCCTAATTACCTCTCTCTCCCAAGTTCAACAAAGCACAAAAACTCTACAGAAATTGATACCAAGTGTTCAACAGTCAGTTCTCAGAGCATACAGTTAGATTTCAACAGCATACAGAGGCACACCAGCTGCCTAGGAATCGATCCACCGAAGGGATTTTGCAAAAGAGACTTCACAGCTCAAATCGCCCCCTGCCCCATGAATCCGGTCCTAGTTCACCCCTCGGGTGGCGAATTGGGTCTACAGGTCCCAAATCACCCCAGATTTGGGAGGTAAGCTCTGTTTCACCATTTTATCAGCTTTCATACTTTATTTCAGATTTTAGCATGTTTTCATAGTCGTTTTGTCTTTCTAAACATGGGGCCTGACTAAGGCAAGCCCCCCATCACACTAACCCCCTTTTGCAGGTTCTTCATAGGTTATTTAGTAGATCTGAAGAGGAAGAACACCATCAAACAACAACAACCCTACGGTGGCCCACATACAAAGAAGCCCACCTACATTGAGGGACGATAGAAGGCGGTATCAAGACTGTTGTGAAGTTTATTGTAAAAGACATTATGAAAGGGAAACATGTCCCTATTGTAACCTATGTTATCTTTGAATATAAATGAAATACAACTTTCTTGTTTAGCATACATTGTGTTTATGTTGTTATATCAAATACCACTTTCCACCCGTTTCAATGCCATAGTTCTAAAGCATTGACTGAAAGTGCTGAGTAAATGGCAGTGTCTAAGATAAATAAACCATTTTTATATGATTTTGATGATATCATTCTTCCCTATCTAGATATGTGACATTGTTTTCTACTAGTGAGAACCTTGAATTCAGCAGTTAAATCTTGATCCATGAGTTGAGAAATAAAAATAAGATTAGTAGTTAATATTGGAACATACAATATATTTTTTATCATACCTCTTCCATCCTTAAGATTTATTGGAATATTTTTTATTCATTTTACTTCATATGTTTTGCTATCTACTATAGAAACTAGTTTTTCAATTATCTTCTTTAGAGATTTGAACCAATGTATCAATTATGTTTTGCTATCTACTATAGAAACTTGTTGTATCAATTTTTAGATTTTGTAGAATACCTTATAACTCCCTTGTATTTTTTGGATAAAATAAAGAGTACTTTTGTAAATTAAATTTCAATTTTGGTTGATTTTGTAAATTTTTGTAAATACCAAAATAAGCTTCTATTATCCTTATTGCTCCTATTGAACTATGCACTTTTCCCAACTTTAAAGAGGTTTTAATGTTAGATATTTTGTCTCGATTTGAGAAGATTTGAGATAATAATATTATAAATTCCCAACCTTTAAAATGCTTTGATAAAAAAATATTTTTAAATATCCCTTTAGAATTTAATCCAAGTGTATCTAATTTCCAATTTAATTAGTTTGATGTAGTAGCCCTTATAACTCCCTAATTTTGGAAAATTTAGATCACAATAATATTTGCAAGTATTAAAGTTTTTAGTAGAAAACCTTATTACTCCTAATTTTAATATTGCAAATATTATATTAGCTTGATAAATAATTTCCTTTGAGGTATGGATTTCAATAATTATATTCCTCTAAATTCAACCTTATAACTCCCTAGATATGAAAGAATATAAATATAGGAATGAACCTTACCTCATACCAAGCAATAATCAACATTGATTAGATGTGTAATGGTTGCACTTGTTTACTGTAGCTACTTTGACTATGTTCAGACCAGAGCATTGAATGCTCTATTACTTACTTCCATGTTGTGATGGATCCCACATCTCAGATGTAAATGCTTCGTTCAAAATGTTGCATTCAAAATTTTGGTCCAAGGAGCCTTTACTAGGTAGTCAACCTAGTGAAAAGTGTCACTTTAGTTACACTTCAATGCTTTCTTGGACATCCGTTTCAAGTGTAACGTCTAAAATATCTTCTTACTTATTGCATTGTTCTAATGATAATTCCAATGAAGAAATGTAACTCCTCTTCCACATGGTCTATGGATGCCAAAATCTTGTTGTAATGCTTCAAATTTGAGTAGGTGCTTGTAAGCTTCCTTGTAAGGTTTCTTGGATGTTAAGCGTTATTGAGAGTTTATGCCAAGTGGCACTCAAATTTTTTGCCTAGAATTTATAATTGTAATGCCTTCAAGGAGAATGTAACTAATTTTGTATGCCTCTTCCTTTGCTTACTACATTCCTTGAAGTGCAAGCAAACTATTTTCTCTCACAATCGATCCTTGAGGCAGTATTGGAGCTCTGAATGGCATGGAAGATGCTGCCTTTGGTGGATTTTATTCACTAAGTTTTAGACATTTGCAATTAGTATATTTTCTCCTTGCTTTTGGTTCTCTTTGACATGCAAATTGTAGTATTGTTCGTGCACGTTTGGAAAAGGTAATAGTGATGCCTTTACTTGTGGTATGGCTCCTTCTTCTTCTATGCAACTATAGAATATTGATCTTATGTTGTATGTTTGTGTTTTATAGGTTTTTCCACCCAAAATATGTGAGGAATAAGCTTTTTTGATGGCTCTTTGTGTCGTTGATATGGAGTGCTTTTCGTACATCCTTCTTGGTTGGATTCCCTATGGCCTTTGTTTTTTTAATGGCACCTTCTATCTACTTCCTTTCTGCACAAAATGTAGTGCAATACCTTGTGAATAATACACTTTCTTTTGCACCCTTTTTGCACTCCCTTTTTTAGGTTTTGTAGTCTAATTTTGTAGAAAATTTTTGAATGCACAAATGAGGGTTTTGAGGATGTCCTTTTGAGTAAAATCCTTACCCTCTTTTCTTGGATATTTGATGGTGAATCCAAGCTTTGTAAACACTATAAAAAAAATCTTTGTTTCTGTTGCACTAACCCCTAAGTGCTTTGGATTTGAGACTCACCAAGTCTCAATATTTGAAGCTTCTTTTTGGTTAGCTTTCTTTGCTTGTACTAACCAATTTTGGTGGCTTCTATTGGCAAATAAGAGTTGCAAGTTTTTGTGCTTTAAGAGTGTGTTTAGACACTTGATGCAAACTAGATTTTTTAGCCTTATTTCAATGCATAAAACTAATTTCTTTTGATAGTAATAATAGTGCAAGTGATTCTAAAAAAATTCACTTTTTAATGCACTAACAAATTACACCTTATCACTCCAATCTACTCTCAAGAAAATGCACTTAATCAATTCACTACAACTAATCAAGAATAATTTGAAATGAACCTTCAAATATTCTATAATTTCACTACAATTAGTATTGTAGGGTTTTTGCTTTCCAAATTAGATGATAGGTAGTTGATAGATAGTTGAGATCTGAAATCTAATCAACTCCTAATGTGCAAATGAACCTTAAAAATAACCCTTATTTTTTCACTTTTGAAGACTATAATCCAATTTTTCTTCTTGCAAATTTAATCTAGAATAAGGTGCTTTAACAAATCTAATTAATAAATCTATTTGCACCAAAATTTGTGTACCTTTTTAATATTTCTATAGATTATTTACCACTTTTGTAGAGGATGTGGATCTTGGTGTCTAAGATTACTAGGTTGCTGGTTTGAGTAGGATCTTGCAGCTTTTTGTAGGCTGCCCTGAATGGCTCCTTCTATCTTCAAGTCTCCTTGTCAAATTCTAACTTCAAACAGGATCTTCTATATCTTCTTTGACACTTCTTACCTAGTTCTTATCCTATGGGGATTTGTAACTCCTTGCCAAAACCTTCTCCTCTAGGGGTTTGACAATCCTTGCCAAAACCTTATCTTCCAAGGATTTGGCACTCCTTTCCAAGTTCTTATTCTAGATCTTTGGTGGATCTCCTTATTATATTCTACCTTCTTATTTTTGGGCTTGTTTTTGGATGGTGATAACTATCCCAAATCTTCTACTTATCAAAAAATTCTCTGATATTATTCTTATCGAGCTCTTCAAACAATCTCAAAGTAATGGAATTTGCAAGTGGTAGGTCCAAAGGTGCATCTATTTTGAAAAACTCATAGCAATGACTTTTATTATTCCTATATAAGAACAATCATAGCTCCAATACCATTGATGGCTTTAGCAGCATTGCATTACACTATGAGATAGAGATCAAATAAATAGAACATATTATTGAATGAATAGAAGTGATACATTCGAGTAGAGATATGTCACCCTTTATATAGGAATATAGATTCCTTGGCCAACACTTTACCTAGTTGTATAAGGGACACCTTGCACTTTTACAACTTACACATTGACACTTTTGCATTTATTACATTGCATGAAGTAAATAGATAAATTTCCCCCAAATTAATATAACATATCCAAATGATATAATATATTCTAACACATACAAGAGTCTATAACATGATAAAATTACATATAACATTGTGGAAGACTTAAAGAAAACAAAAGCAAACATATCCTTGTTTGAAGTTGCCTAGCTTAATGACCAGCAAGAACTATTAATAGAAGTATTTAGTAATCAAAATAAAATTGAATTCAAGAAAACTATAGATGCCCAATTTTTATCATGAAAGTACAAATGGAAATCCCTTCCTTTCCTCTTAACTATTAGAATTGAAGGTTAGAATCTACACAATTGTCTTGTTAACTCAAGAGCTTTAGGTAACGTCATGCCACATGTTGTTTGTCAAAAGTTAGGTCTGAAACCTACCCCTTCTAATAAGATAAAATAGAAGTTAATGTGGTTGGTGTACTAAATCATGTTCATATACAATTAGCATCATAGCCAAGAATTTAGTAGTACATAGACATACAAGTTTTAGATATCCTAGATGGATATGGAATGTTACTCAGTAGAGATTGGTCAAGAAATATGAATGGATATATGGCCACTGATTTCTCTCATATGTGGTTACATTGGTGAGGATTTGCAAATCAAATTAGAATAGAAAGAGAACCAATACTTAAAGAGATAATTATAGATTACAATCAAATCAATGAAGTTATCTATAATGAATCATAATTAGAAGTCTACACACTTGAAACCAAGCATACCACAGACAAGTCTGAGATTGAGATATCATCAAGTGAGCAAAACAAAGATGAAAATTTGGTCTAGACTCTTAAGTTTGATGGATCTAAGTCTAGGAAAGGTAGTGGAGTAGGATTTTAACTAATTATTACCAAAGGAAAGTCTTGTCTAGCAACCTATAGATTGCATTTTTCTTATATCTAATTGTATAATATGAAGCATTGATATATGGACTACAGTTATCTCTAAAGAAGAATATTAAGTGTTTAAAATTTCTAGGAGAGTTTGATTTGGTAGTCAAAAAATTATAATTCAATATGATTTCCATGAAAAAAAGCTAATCCACTATATAAATAGAGTAAGATATTTAATTAATGAGTTCCATGCTTTTAACATCAAACTGATCTCTAGAAAGAAAAACAAAATTGTTGATTTCTTAGCAGTGGAAGCAAGTACATTGAAGACCAAGGATAATAAAAATATTAAGAAAATTTTCATATAATTAGTAGCTTTCCCATCCACACCTGATAATGTGCAACATTTCCAAGTGTTTGAAGATGACAAACATATTTTTAATTTTGTTACTAGTTATGGTATTTTTGAAAACTAGGTTATTGATAAATAAGAAAGGATACAAGATGAAATGGAAGAAGACCAAGAGGTAAAACTGAAAATAAATTCAATTCCCAAAAGTATGGTCTCTCTTTAAAATCTATTTGATATTGATTATAAAAGTAAAATGCAATAAAGTTTCATTTCAAAGTGATGCATATGATACTGTTAACATAGGGACTAGTGAAAACCAATAGAATGTGTTAATAGGAGAATATTGCATTAGTCAAGAAAGAGAAGAGATTATACAATATCTTAAAGATTATAGAGATATCATATCTTGGAGCTATGAAGATCTAAAAATATATAAAAAAAAAATAACTCATACTATCTCATTGAAACTAGAAACAAAGTCATTTAGGAAAAAGCAAATACCTATTAATCCATTGTTAGAATCCCTCATATAAAAGGAATTTCAAAAGCTCTTAGATGTATGTATTATCTTTCCCATTAGAAATTCACCTTGGGTAGCTAATATAGTGCCTGTTAGGAAGAAAACCGAAGAAATTCACCTATGCATTGAATTTAGGAATATTAATAAGGTTTCTTAGAAAGATAACTATCCTTTGCCTTCCATAGATCACATTTTACAAATATTAAATGGATCTGAAATGATGTTTTTATTAGATGGATATTCCAGATATAACCAAACCATGATAGATCCTAAGGATAGAATGAAGACTATATTTACCACTAAATGGGGAACCTTCGCTTATAGGAGAATACCTTTTGGATTGGTTAATGTAGGTGTTACTTTCCAAATAGAAATGGATTATGCTTTTAGATACCTAATTGGTAAATGCATAGTCATCTAGTTGATGATACTCTTATTTTTCAAAGAAATGTGCTAATCATGTTAATGATTTAAGAAATGTATTCCAAAAATGTAGGGAACACTATATCTCATCAAATCCTAAGAAATGCATTTTTGGAGTAACTAAAGGAAAATTTTTAGGTCATGTTATTTATAAAGATGGTATTTCAATTGACCCTGAAAGAGTAGAGGTAATACAAAAAATTCCACTCCCAGGTAGTAAGAAAGAATTTAGATCATTCTTTGGAAAGATTAATTTTGTTAGAAAATTCATCTCAGGATTTGAAGGGATAGTTAGGCCACTAAATGACATGCTCAAGAAAGATGCTGATATTACTTGGAATTCTGAAGCCCAAGAACCTTTCAAGGAATTAAAGATGCTATATCCAATGCTCCAGTCTTAGTGAGCCCTAATTACACATAGCCATTCTACATCTATTTATTTGCTTCTGAACATTCAACTACTAGTGTCCTAACATAGAAAAATGAAAATAATGAATAAAATCCAATAGCCTTTATGAGCTCCCCAATTAAAATATTTCCAATTGAAATATATAGTTATAGATAAATAGGCATATATTTTAGTAAAGGTAGTGAAGAAATTTAGGCATTATATTCTACACTATAGAATATTTGCAATTATGCTAGATCTAGCTATTAAAACCATGCTAATGCAAAATAAATTAGGATAAAAGAGAAGTAAATGGATGACAACCTTACAAGAATTTGATTTAGAGATCTAGCCTATGAAATTGGTCAGAGATCAAGGACTAAGTAAAACTCTAGCAAATATTGACCCTCAAATCCTATGCCAACAATATTCTATAAATAACATCACAACTGATGAGTGGTACCAAGATATTGTGTACTACCTATTGAACAATAAATGCCCAGATCATTTCAATGCTACTCAAAGAAGAGCATTACATATAAAGAGTGCTAATTTCATGATCAAATAAGGTATTCTATATAGAATAAACCATGAAGGAATCTATCTTAGGTGTTTAAATAAGGATGAAGCTACTCAATTTCTTAATAATTTTCATGGTAAATATAATACTGGACATGTTTTAGCCAATGCTACAACCCACCAAATATTGAGAGTTGGATACTACTAGCCTCATATTTTAAGGATGTTCATGCCTATGTTAGATCTTGTCATACTTTCCAGATTGCTGCAAATAGAGAAATAAATACTTCCATGCCCTTACAGCAAATATTCAAGACCCATCCTTTTTCTCAATGGGGATTAGACTTCATAGAAGTCATAAATCCTAATTCCTTAGCCTATAATAATTAAATTTTAATTGCAATTGACTACTGCACTAGGTGGGTAGAAGCTCTTCCTACTAAAAACTGCACCATCGATATCATCATTTAGTTCATTGAGGAATATATTTTCATAAAATTTAGAATGCCTTATTCCATAGTTTATGATAATAGTTCAGCCTTGAAATCACTCCAATTTTCATAATGGGCCTATGATAATAAAGTGACATTAAAATTTTCTTCTAATTACTATCCATAAGGAATGGTTTAGCGAAGTCTACAAATAAACGCTTACTTAATATAATCAAGAAGCTCCTAGAAATAAATCCTAGAGATTGGCAGAATAAACTCAAATATGTTTTGTGGGTAGATAGGACAAGAATCAAAGATTCAATAGGTACATCACCCTATCATCTGGTATATGGTCAAGACCCTATCTTTCCCATCAATTTAAAATTGTTAACATTGCAATTCATGAAAGACTATTTAGAAGTTGATGACAAAGTAGAAGCAAGGCTGATAAATTTAATGAATTTAGATGAGAAGAGAGAGGATGCCCTTCAACATTTTAGCAAACACCAAGGGATAATCAAGATATGGTTTGATAAGAGAGCTAAGATTAAAGCCTTCAAAAATTTTAACCTAGTTTTACTATGGGATAATGCACATGAAAAGAAAGGATATCATGATAAATTTGACAAGCTTTGGTTAGGTCCCTACAAAATTTCAGAGATATTGGGAGAAAATACCTTTATATTGAATAATATGAGTGGATAAGACACCCCTCTGGCTATCAACGGGAAATTCCAAAAGAATTAATTGCATCCTTGAGATAGTGCACTAAAATAGTCATTGTACCATAGTTTCCTATTTTTATTTGTTTCAATGCAGTTTTCATTTTTTCATCGTTTTTTTTAATTTACATGGTGGAATCGGTAGCCACCATGAATCCGGGTAGGCTATCCAACTTTTATGGCTGCCACAATATTCTACATTGTCCACCCCAAAATCTGCCACATAGATCTTCGTGTAGTCCACCCCTATAACCACCATGCCACAATCATTTTAAAAAATTTACGTCACTAAAAGCACAAGGAAAAGGACAAGCATTCAGTCCGGCGAGGCCCAATATTTGAACCTTGGACCTCCGCCCCTTACGGGGTTTGGTCGAACCAATTAGTCTACATATCAGACCTTCATTTTTTCATAGTTTGCATTGTTTTCTCTTATTTTTAAGTATCTTATTTTCATTGTTTAGTGTTCTAGGTATTTGTTTGATTTTATCTGTTTAAAGTAGTTCATTTCCTTTCATGAAAGTCCTTTTTTGTTTCATGTTTTAGTTTTAGTTTCATGTTATATTTTCCTTCCTCAAATTTTGATAAGTGGATTCAAATTGCAATCAAATTTGGGTTCCTCTTAAGAAAATATTCCTTATTAATTGAGGATGAATTACTTATTTTGAAATTAGGTTAAGCCAAGGATTAGTGAATCAGATCATTTGATTTTGTTCTTTAATTATGGGGCTGAAACAAATAAAATTGGAAAAGTGTAACATAATGTTGAAGCATCACACTTATTAATAATATTAAATGATTCTTAGATCATAAGGATGAAGTCATATTGCTTTTATGATTAGGAAAAAATATATACACTCTACTTTTAGCCTTATAGATCCCTAACCCAAAAGCACATTCAATATTTGCAAAATACTTCTTAAACAAGAATAAAAATCTTAATAATACAATAAACTAAAGTTCTTGGGTGATTCGAATAACCTCTATCAGGGCTATAGATACCTATCTAGCAATAGAGCAATACCTATAAGGGATCGATATCATATCCACCAGAGCTATAAATGCTTCACTAGCAGTGGAGCAATGCAAAGGTAAATCATTTTTTATGAGTGACATCTTTAGTAGCCTAACTCCAAATCAAGTGATAAAATCCTTATGGAAATGAATGCATTAGCACATACTTTAATCTGAAGCCAAATGGAGCATTGATTACAAATAAATTTTGTTGAAACCCCATTTTCTCAGAATATTGCCAAGTGATTTGCATTTTATTAGTTAAAATTTCACTTATTTCAAGTTGGGTTCTTTAACCAAAAATCTCAAGAGCATTTTCCAGTAAAGTCACCATTTTTTTTTGCCATTGCACGACTAACCCAAATTTAGGGACCCACTTGAAATTTTGGATGTAATTTGAAATTTTTGCTTGCATCAAGATATTTGAAAATTCGCCTACATCAAGATTTTTAAAATTTCGATTACATTGGGGTTTTGGAATTATTGGCATTTTGCATTTTGAAGACTTGGATTTAATTAGAGTGATTTGAATTGAATATTTTTGAATATTTACCTATAATTTACATTATTTTGGATTAAATATTTTAGAAAATTTGAGATTCAAAGGTTTAAAATTTTATATTTCATTTTAGGGTTATTCAAATTTGCATTATTCTAGATTGAATAGATTTCTTTATAAATTCAGCTTCATAACCCTAAAGCCTTGGATTTTAATTAATGAATAAAACCTTAGGCAAATATTTTAATTAATTAAAATAATTAAGTTCTAAACCTTAGAATTGGACTTAATACATTTGGACATTTTTAATTAATGAGAAATATTATCATAAAAAACCTAGTACTAAGTTCAATACTTTGGCATTAAAAATTGAAATGGATTATTAATATAAATATAATAATGTGAACCTAAAATTAAAAGCAAAACCTTAGAAAATAACAAAAAATTAAAAATTTAAAGGAATTATAATGTCAAACCTTAGAAAATCAATTAATAAATTTAATAATAATCAATATTAATAATAATAGCAATAAATTGATTTTTTGCCATGGTTTTAATTTGAATATTTATCCTATAATTACAAGTGATAGAATACGAAGTGTCAAACCAAGAATATGAAACAATAAGATCTATGAGCTTCTAGAATGATCCAAATGATAAAAGGTAGTTGAAAATATACCATGGAGCATCATTGCAAAAATAGGGGATGACTCAGATTAAAGCTTAGCTAGCTAGAAGCCATTAAAGCCAAAGCATCTATGGAAGATAAAGTGTTAAACTAGATAATAAGAGTCGAAGAAGATAAATTGAATCTAAACCTAATTTCAAACCACTTGGAGCATGATGATTCAACTACCCTATCTTTAGAGAGAAGCTTCCAAGGTAGTTATAAAAATCAATGGTTAGAATTGAAGATCTAGACCAAGAAGGACCATAACTTGACACATCATACAATAGACAGGTCATCAGTCCAACTGTAAACCACTAGAATACAATTGTAAAGTCATTGTAAAGCATTGAAAATCTAAAATCATGAGGCTATAAATAGCCATTGAGACCCCATTCTAAAGGGTCAAATGTCATTCTTAACAATAGAAATTTAGGAATTTTCTCTTTCTTTTGTAGTTTCATGAGCATCTGCACCCCTAGCATTGTACTTGGAGAGTTGTATTTGCAATCATCTATAGCAAGCAATTTTGAGATTGTAATCATTGAACATCTTTATTAATGCAAAGTATTGTGATTCTTGGTGTAATCTATGCATGATGATGGTGGTTGCATTTGAGTTAATCCCAATATTTTGTACCCTTTCCCTTTGAATATGGTACCATATTAGTTTAGATTGTGTGAATACTGATCGGGCTAAGACTAGTTGATTCAGAGTTGGCTGCTACAACAGATTCTTTGCAAGGCTTCAAGAATGTAATGGCTTGTTTTATTTCTTTCTCTAACCTTTTATTTTGAATTTATTTGACAATCAAGTAGATTAGAAGTAGTTTAGTTTCATATTTTGAAAATTTATTTTCATGAATGTGCATTTTACTATTTGAATTTTTAAACTATCCCTTTAAATGTGTTTCAAGATCATAATCAGAAGGTAGCAAGCCTAGAATTTTGCTTTACATTCATTTTACTATGAAATTGATCAAGAACGGTATAATTTAATACATAATTGTAGTAGACTATATTTGAATTTAGAACTTAATCACTCGCCTTTATAACAATCATGTGTGTCCCTAAATATTCCAAATATTTTCTTTACTTTCCTTTTGAATTATTGAATAATAGGTTAGACCAACCTTACCAATAACCTTGGGGAAAAATTATATTTTCTTTCAAGAGAGGACATTTTGAATGAGTCCTAGTTGTTGGTATATTTTTGCAATTAGGCAGATATATCACTCAACAAGAATACACAACAAGAACTGGATATAATGTAAAGCACCAACAAAATAGTAATATTAGTAGCATACGAAGAGATATTTGAAATAGCCCAAGCATTACTAAAGTTAAAATGTTTGTTTGGCTAGTAGGTCATAGAAGAATTTTAACCTGGGCTAGAATTATGAAAAAGGATTTTCATGGCCCTTCTCAATGTGTTATTTGTAAAAAGGAGGAGAGTATAGACCATATCTTGGGACATTTCTTAATAGTTTGGAAACTATGGTAATGAATTCTAAATATATTTGGTAAATGCATGGTGATGACTACCAGAATTGAAGAATGGTTAAAGAAATAATAGAGTATTTATACAAGTGAGGATTTACATACAATATGGGATATATCAAAAGATACAATACTTTGGATTGTATGGCTAGAAAGGAATAGAAGAATATTTAAAGTAAAGGAAAGCAATTTAGAGGTAATTAAAAGGAATATATGTTTAGCCATAAAGGAGTCTAAACCAACCCTATCAACTCACCCATTTCCTAATCTAGAAGCAAAGAGCCTTAATAGATGGAGTCAAGTCATTAAATAGAATTATGATGTTGGGTACAAGAGAAGCAAAAAGAAGGTAAATAATATAAAGTGGAAACCACCAGATGTGGAGTTGGTTAAGTTGAATTTTGATGGAGCATCTATAGAAAATTTAGGACCAACAGGAGTACAAATAGCTATAAATAATAGAGTAGATATTTTATCTCATTGCACTTTCAATAGTGAATTTAAGACAAATAATGAAGTTGAAGCTTGGTTAGCTTTAGAAGGGTTAAAAATATGCAAAAAAATGAAATGGAATAGAGTATGGATGGAAGGTGATTCTTTCATAGTAATAAACACAAATTTGAGGAAGGCAAAAGCTCCATAGAACATACAAGAGATAATTATGGAAATTCAATATCTTTCTAAAGAGTTTGAAGAAATCGGGTTTACACATACATTAAGGGAAGGAAAGAAATGTTTAGATAGGCTAACCAATAGAGGGGTTTTTATTGAGAATAATTAAGTTCAATTATCCTTTCTATTGTTATAGGAAGTAGTAAGTTTAGTTGAAGTTGACAATAAATTTGACTGCCTAAATCAAATAATGATTAAGATGAAGAACACAAGCTTATACTGAGAGGGGGGGTGAAAAATATAATACCACTTTTTACTTTTCTTTCCCAATCAATATTATGCAATGTATAGATAACAATATCAATAGCAATAATCAAATAAATGCACAAATCACCACACACAATAGAGACACCAAAATTTACGTGGTTCACCCAATATGGGCTACTCCACGGAGAAAATATTTCACTAAAATTTTCTCAATCAATCTCTTGGGAATCTTCCCTATTACATTGATGTGGATCTCTATCCAAAGGAGACAACAATACCCTAATCAAATTTCATGGATCTCTATCCACAGGAGACACCAATCTCCTAACTCTACTCTAGTTGGTGATCCTCTAGAAGACCTCTGCCTCCATTGCCCTTAGCAAATGGAACTCTATCCATAGAAGACACCTATCTTCCCTACTCTGGCTAGAGATATTTGTCCTCAAATTTGTCACCTCCAAAGCTCTATCTCAAATTTGTACTAAACATAGTCCTTTGATCTAGCATAAATCTATCCTCAATATCTATCTCTAGTCTAGCACAAACCTATTCTCAAATCTGCACCAAAATTTGTCCTCGAATTTGTACTAATCACAATCCTTCGGTCTAGCAAAAATATATCCTCAATATTTGTCTTCAAGCCTTAACTCAAATCTTGATTCAATCTCAAATCAACTCTATTGGATCTGCCCCAAACCTTAACTCAAGGTTTGAAAAAATAAATCAATCAACTCTGCTTTCAAGTCTTCTCAAATACTTGTCTCAAATATGCCTTGTAAGCTTCCATAAAAGCTCACACTAATCTATCCTCAAGTCCTCTCTAGAACTTGTCCAATATTCTCAATAAGTTCTCACAAGAACTTATCCAATCTCATAGAAACATAAAGAGAATTGTTAGAGACTCAATATGCTCTATACTCATCACAATTCTCAATTACTTTCAATCACTCTTTCAGAAACATACAGAGAATTGTTAGAGACTCAATATGCTTCACAATCACCTCAATGCTTAATCACTTTCAATCACTCTTTTAGAAACATACAGAGAATTGTTAGAGACTCAATTTGCTTCACAATCACCTCAATGCTCAATCCCTTTCAAATCAATTCAGAATATAAAATAGTTTGTTTTATAGAACTTGAACAATCACTTCACACATCCACTTGACTAGGCTCAACCAACTCTACTCAACCAATCTCTCAATGAAACAATCCTTGCTTACAAAACCTAGTCCAAGCATATGAACCTTCACTTAAAATGTTTCCAACAATGCTAATCAACCAATATCACATAACAATGATACTCAACCAATGGCTTCAAAAATAATGCTTATAAAACAATCTCAAATTACAATGATACTCATGGTTTTTTCAAACCCTAGTTCAAGTTCTTCACTCAATTAATGGCTTCAACAACAATTCTTATAAAATAAGGTTTTAACAACAACTCTTTATTCTAGAAAACCTTGAAGCGTTAACTCAACACACTCAATAAGGAGACCTACTTAAGTCCTTTTCACTCCAAACTTGTTTTCCAGAAAACCAACCAATCAACTCAACTGTGGAATAATTTGCCCATACATTTTTCTTGATGATGAAGGAACCTCAAAAATCTGACACAACCACAAACACTTCTTTGTCAAGCTCAAAGAAGTTATAAGGTGATAAACTCTCTCAAATATACAATGTAAATATCAAAACTTACATACACCTTATTACTCCATCTTAAAGAAATCATCCATCAATAATAATTGACCAAACACACCTTACTCTTCTCAATATTGCAATAATTGATTAATTTACTTAACCAAATATATGCAATAAATCAATTTTTAATTCCCTAAGGTAAAAACAATATAACCCTAGTAAATTTCCATTTACCACTTAGGTAAATATCATAACCAATTTACCCCTTATCTCTACCTAGCCTTAGCAAAGCAAAGAATAATTTATATTTCTATTAACAACCCTTTGTTGAGCAAGGTGCAGCGACAATATTGTCATTGTTGTCAACACAGTCAGATAGATCAGTTGATGCAGTGGACAGGAGTTCAGAGGTCACTCAGAGTATGTACAGTGATGTTAAATGCTTATGAGGATGTTTACCCACCTTTTTGCATATTTTCCAAGAAGACCGAAGTGGCCCATATGCTAAAGATCAAAGAAAAAGTAAAACACCGCAAAGAAAAAAAAGTGTCACGATATCGCGACATGTTGCATTTTCGTGGTCCAAAGCAAAGAGAAAATGCAAGGAGAAAAAAGTGTCGCGATATCGTGACATGTTGCATTTTTGCGGTCGAAAGAGCAAAGAGAAAAAAGTGTCGTGATATCGCGACATGTTGTATTTTCGCGGGCCAAAGCAAAGAGAAAGAGCAAGGAGAAAAAGTGTCGCGATATCGCGACATGTTGTATTTTCACGGGCCAAAGAAAAGAGAAAGAGCAAGGAGAAAAAGTGTCATGATATCGCGACATGTTGTATTTTCGCGGGCCAAAGCAAAGAGAAAGAGCAAGGAGAAAAAGTGTCACGATATCGCGACATGTTGTATTTTCGTGGGCCAAAGCAAAGAGAAAGAGCAAGGAGAAAAAGTGTCGCGATATCGTGACATGTATTTTCGTGGGCCAAAGCAAAGAGAAAGAGCAAGGAGAAAAAGTTTCGTGATATCGCGACATGTTTTATTTTCATGGGACAAAGCAAGGAGAAAGAGCAAGGAGAAAAAAGTGTCACGATATCGCGACATGTTGTATTTTCGCGGGTCAAAGCAAAGAGAAAGAGCAAAAGAAAAAAGTGTCACGATATCGTGACATGTTGCATTTTCGTGGCCAAAAGAGAAGAGAAAGAAAAAGAAAGAAAAAGTGTCACAATATCGCAACATGTTGCATTTTCATGGCCAAAAGAGAAGAGAAAGAGCAAGAAGGAAAAAATGTCGCGATATCGCGACATATCGCATTTTCGTGACTCAAAAAGGGCGGGCAGGCAGAGAAAAAAAAGTGTCGCGATATCGCGACATGTCACATTTTCATGACTCAAAAATGGCAGGTAGGCAGAGAAACAAAATTTTCATGATTTCATGACATGTCGCATTTTCACGACTCAAAAATGGCAGGCAGGTAGAGAAACAAAAGTGTCACGATATCGAGACATGTTGCATTTTCGCCAAAGGAACAGAGTAATTGACAGTGTGTCTAATATTAGTGATGAACACCAGGATGGTGAAACTGAAGACTACATTGTGACGTGGATCCATAAGGAATATTTAATGATTTGAAATCATTTAAGATGGTCGTTACACATGGAAAGAAGCGGATGAATGCCCATGTGGAGAAAATGAACAGTCGTGGAAGGAGAAAATGAATAGTCATGGAAAGAAGCGGATGCATGCCCATGTGGAGAAAATGAACAGTCATGGAAAGAAGCGGATGCATGCCCATGTGGAGAAAAGGAAACGAAGGGCCTCAAAATAGAAATGAAAAGCCTTTTTGAAAACCAAAATGCATGCATGCACAAGGGAAAATAAAACGAATAGTCATGAAGGAGAAAATGAACAGTCATCGAAGGAGAAAATGAACAGTCATGAAGGAGAAAACGAACAGTCATCGAAGGAGAAAATGAACAGTCATGAAGGAGAAAACAAAAAATCATCGAAGGAGAAAATGAACAGTCATGAAGGAGAAAATGAACAGTCATGGTAGGAGAATATGGTGTCAATTCTTTGCATGTGACGTGTTTGACGAAATGCCTTCTCAATATATACAAAAGAAGGTGTTACAATTGACAAGTGGCATATGAGAATATGAAAGGAGTTACAACTGGAGTTACAAAGAGAAAGGATAGTTATAAAAGGAGTGTTGCTTGGAGAATTTTAAAGGGGATTTTATTTTGTGAAGAGCACGGAGTGTGTGTGTTTTGTGAATTGTGGTAGATGTTGGGTAAGCAATAGACCAGTCAGGGTCTTGTAAAAGTGAAGGCATTTTTATGTCAATCTTCTAGTTTCAAAATTGAAGTCCAAGTTGGTGCTTGGCATCAGGGGTTGGTGCTCCTTCTAGTTGGTGCTGGTAAATTAGGGGTTGATGCTCCTTCCAGTGGGTGCTGGTAAATTGATTGTAAAGTTGGTGCTTTGCAAGGGATGGATTTGGATGGGAGTCCAAACAGTCATTTTGAGGAGTAGCCAAATCGGTGAACCTCGGTACATCTTGTGTTGTGTGATGTTATCTTGTTATACTTGCTTTATTTGGTTTTAAGTTTTCATTGTTTTGGTTTTAAGAGTTGAAGATTTAAGTTTTAAAAGAGCTACACTGATTCACCCCCCATCTCAATATCATTGTAAGACTAACACCCTTATCTCTCCACAACCTTAGCAACTTAATTAAAAATTAAATCAGAATTAAAAAAAAAAACCTTTTATATCTCCCACTTTGCATTTCATGGGATTAAATCTTGCACTCTCTCCCTTGCTAGCACCTTGGTCATGGCTTGCAAGTTTTGTGAGCCAAGTGCTCACATACCCACTAAAAGCATAGAAGGCACTTTAATATTTCAGTGAATCCTTTAGAGCCCTTGGCTCCCTTCTCTTGCCACGTAGCATATTTGATGTGCTCCCTTCTTACTGAATACACAAACCTTTTTTTCACTGCTCCTTGGCACTTTCTCCATGAATCTTAGCATGATTTTCAATGCAAAAATAATTGGAGGAATTTCAAATACTTGGTTTTGAACTTAGGCAAAGGTTTAAATACCTTTTACCTTCCAAATCTTGCACGTCGGTGGTGTATTAAACTTGGACGTCAACACCTTTATAATATGTATAATTAATTTATAAACCATTTAAATTCTATTTAGAATTTAAATTTTATAAATTAACTTTGTAACCTTTGGCTTTATAAAAATTAAAGCCTCCTTGGGGGTTAAATATACTTTTTTTTATTTAAGCCTCCTTTGGCTTTATTAAAATAATAATGAGCAAAAAATTTTGCTCATTAAAAATTAAAGCCTCCTTGGGGGTTAAATCATTTTATTTATTTATTTAAGCCTCCTTTGGCTTTATTAAAATAATAATGAGCAAAAATTAAAGCCTCCTTGGGGGTTAAAGCCTCTTGTATAACCTTTGGCTTTATAAAAATTAAAACCTCCTTGGGGGTTAAATAAAAACTTTTTTTTGCTCATAATAATTTAATAAAAAATCATTTTGGCGCCATGGTTTTAATAAAAACCCTTTATTTTTGCCTCACATAATTCAAAAATAATATTATGACATCTTTTCAATCAACCTCTAGCATTATTCCTTTTGACCTTTTGACATCAACTGTAGCTTATTCCTTGACATCAATGAAAACTTCATTCCTTGACATCAATGACAACTTTGACTCAAAATATCCAACAATCTCCCCCTTTGTCATTGATGACAATCCAGATTATTTTTACCAAAAACTTAACCTTTTCTTTGTTCTGCTCCCCCTGGGATATTGTTCCCCCTGTCTCAATGCTCTCTTCAAATCTCTCATCTTTACTCAAATACCAAATCTCTCCCCCTTACTCAAATCTCTCCCCATTTGACATCAATGGCAAAGGGTCACCTTTGGGGCTCGGGGATAATAATGAGTTTCTTAGCTTAGCCCTTCCCCCACCTCCTCTTGAGGTGGTTAATTCTGGGGTGGGAGTATTTCTACTCCCAGCAAGCACTGGTATTTACCTTTATCCTTTTTTCTTCTTATCTTATCCTTTTGATTTCTCTGGCTGTTCCCTTCCATGTTCATGTTCATGTTCCTATTCCTATTCATATCCATATCCCTTTTCCTATTCCTATTCCTGTTCTTGTTCAGACTTGATTTTGGAATGTCTACTCTACACCACTTTGTTGTGTGTCAATCATTATTGCATTTATAACACTTGATGTTATTAGTCCTTGGAGGTGCAAATGTCTTAGGATTTCTCCTAGTGAGGCCATATCATTTTCTATCATGAACCCTGCAATTCATTGCCTTGTGACCAAACTAATTACATGAGTAGCAATACCCATGGAAAATCTATTTGTTCCCATATTCCTATTTTTTATGTGTCCTAACCTATGAAGCCATGTGCCCAAACTTGTGACATGAAAAAAAATTTCCATTGAAGTTTCCTTGTCTTGACCTCATTGGTCTCTTAGTCTCTCTTGACCTATTCTAATTGTTGTTCCATCTATTTCTTCTTTGTGCATTATTCCTATCCTTGTTGAACTTTCTATTGTCCAACTCATCCTTAGATGTCTCACTTTCTATTACACTATCTTATTTTGAAGTTTCTTCTCCTTCAGAACTTGATGTTGACTTCTCTTCCCATTTCTTTTGTTCCTGTTCAAATCCAAGACCTATCTTGCTTGATGTAGGCTTTTGTATCTTTATGAACTTATCTAAGTTCTTTGAGCTATTTTTGAACCCTTGTAGCTTGAATTTGGAGTTTTTGACTTCCATATTTAATGAACCTACCTCTTGTTATAGCCTTTCACATTCTAATACATTTACTTCTAACTTATTCTTGAACTTATTTGTCTTAGCCTTTGATTTGTCTAGATCCTCTATAAGCATTTTATTTCTTCATCACATTCTTGAAACTGAAACTCAAGTTTAGAGTTTTTCTTTCTTACCTTCTTTACTATGTCAAGAGCATAAGTAAGTTCTCCCTTGATATCATATTATTCTTTATCTGATTCTTCCTCTATTTGTTTACCTTTGTCCACATCTTCATTTTATTTTGACTTGTCTTCTATAGGATCACTTTCTTCTTTCTCTAGAGCCATTAGAATATTCTCTTTTGGTCCTTCAAGTGTATCTTCATATTCATCATCACTAAAACTAAAACCATTTCTTGTACAAATATCTTCAAGATGTCCAAAGTTACCACATATAAAACACTTGAGAATTATTGGTGACCTTTTCTTGACTTCTTTTTCTTCAATCATAAATAGGACTTCATCATTATCATTATCTAAAAAATTGTTATCACTATCACTTGAGTACTTACTTGCCTTTTCTGCATAGTAGCTCCTCTTTTACCTTTGGAAGAACTTCTTTCCTTATCTGCTTTGTCCATCCTTGCTTTTCTTTTGATGCCTGTATCTTTCTGATTCCCAATTTCTATGATCCTATTTTTCTTCATCATTGTTATTATTAGCTTCTTGAAAATCGGTTGCATAATAACCATATTTTCCATAATTGAAACATCTAACATATTTTGCATCTCTAGGTATTATTGAATCCTTATTCCTTCTGCCATAGTTAGCCTCTTCATCACTGGATGACTCATTGCTTGATTCTAACTTCTTACCCTTTGTATTCATGATTTCTTTGAAGGTTGCTTCCTTATGGGGATTAGGTTCTTTTGTTCTTAACTCAAAGGTTGTAAGAATACCAAGAAACATATCTCTTGTCAAATAATCACCATCCTTTGATTCTTCTATAGAAAAAATATTTTCACTAAATATTTTTGGAAGAGATCTTAAGACCTTATCACAAACATCTGATTCTTTAACCTTAAGTCCAAGTTATTGCATAACATTAACAACCTCATCAAATCGAAGTAGATAAGTGCTAATATTTTCCTCATCCTTAATTCTTAACTCTTCAAATTGTCCTTTGAGATTTCATATCTTTCTTTCTTAACACCTTTATCTCCTTCATATATACTTTGCAATTTATCCCATATTCCTTTTGCATCTTGACAATGCATAAATTTTATGGACTCTATTCTATGCAAACCTCTCAAAATTGCATTCATTGCTTTTGAATTGTAATATTGTAGAAGCTTACCTTCCTTATATGTAGGTGGATCAACTGGTGGTATGTATCCATTTTTAACTACTTCCCAAATCTCATTGCCAAGTGCCATCAGGTAAATCTTCATTATCATACTCCAATATATGTAGTCACTTCCATCAAATATTGGTGCTGAATTATCTGATGATCCATTCTTAGAATCCATTGTGTTCTTGTTAGGTTTTCCTTCAAGCTGTTAAAATATTTTGAAGGAACCCGCTCTGATACCAATTGAAGAACACAAGCTTATACTAAGAGGGGGGTGAATAGTATAAGACCACTTTTTACTTTTCTTTATCAATCAATATTATGCAATATATAGATAGCAATATCAATAGCAGTAATAAAATCAATGCATAAATCACCACACATAATAGATACACCAAAATTTATGTGGTTCACCTAATGTGGGCTACTCCATAGAGAAAATACTTCACTAAAATTTTCTCAATCAATCTCTTGGGAATCCTTTCCCTATTACAATTTTTATGGATCTCTATCCAAAGGAGACACCAATACCCTAATCAAATTTCATGGATCTCTATCCATAGGAGACACCAATATCCTAACTTTTCTCTGGATGGTGATCCTCTAGAAGACCTTAGCCTCCACTGCCCTTAGCAAATGGAACTCTATCCATAGAAGAAACATATCTTCCCTACTTTGGTTGGAGATCTCTATCCTCAACTCTATCACCTCCAAATATCTATATCAAATTTATACTAAATACAATCCTTAGGTCTAGCATTCCCCATGGAGCTGGTAATAACTATGGGGTTTCCCTCTAAATCATACCAAATTGGAAATGAAGGTAACAAGGTGTAAGCCTTGGAAGATTCTAATAGAGAATAGGAAATGGGCAAGCAACAGGTTTCACAAGTGCAAAGTTTCAAACTTCAATTCTTGTCAAGGTAAGTAATGTTTACAATTATTTTTAGGTATGGGTGTGCTTTGTTAGTAAGGTGTTGTAGGGGATTCAACACAATTTTTGGTAAGAAAGTTTCAAGGATGACTAGGATCTACAATCTCAATAGAAGGTTGGATATTGTAATAGGTTTTGGGTTAACCTGCAAAACTCGGTAAATAATGAAGACTTTTATTTACCAAAAAAAATCTATCCTCAATCTCTGTCTCTATTCTAGCACAAACCTATCCTCAAATCTACACCAAAATTTGTTCTTGAATCTATACTAAAAATAGTCCTTCGGTCTAGCACAAATATATCCTTAATCTCTATCTTCAAGCCTTAACTCAAAGCTTGAATCAATCTCAAATCAACTCTATTGGATCTGCCCCAAACCTTAAATCAAGGTTTGAACAAATGAATCAATCAAATCTACTTTCAATTCTTCTCAAATACTTATCTCAAATATACCTTATAAGCTTCCATAAAAGCTCACACCAATCTATCCTCAAGTCCTCTCTAGAACTTGTCCAATATGCTTAATAAGTTCTCACAAAAACTTATCCAATCTCATAGAAACATAAAGATAATTGTTAGAGACTCAATATGCTCTATACTCATCACAATGCTCAATTATTTTCAATCACTCTTTCAGAAACATACAAAGAATTGTTAGATACTCAATATGCTTCACAATCACCTCAATGCTCAATCACTTTCAATCACTATTTTAGAAACATACAAAGAATTGATAGATACTAAATATGCTTCACAATCACCTCAATGCTCAATCACTTTCAAATCAATTCAGAATATAGAATAGTTTGTTTTATAGAACTTGAACAATCACTTCACACATCCACTTGACTAGGCTCAACCAACTCTACTCAACCAATCACTCAATGAAACAATCATTGCTTACAAAACCTAGTCTAAGCATATAAACCTTCACTCAAAATGTTTCCAACAATGCTAATCAACCAATATCACATAACAATGATACTCATGTTCTTTTCAGACCCTAGTTCAAGTTCTTCACTCAACCAACGGCTTCAACAATAATGCTTAGAAAACAATCTCACATAACAATGAAACTCATGTTCTTTTCAAACCCTAGTTCAAGTTCTTCACTCAACCAATGGCTTCAACAACAATGCTTATAAAACAAGGTTTTAACAACAACTCTTTATTCCAGAAAACCTTGAAGCATTAACTTAACACACTCAATAAGGAGACCTACTTAAGTTCTTTTCACTCCAAACTTGTTTTCCAGAAAACCAACCAATCAACTCAACTATGGAAGAATGTGCCCATACCTTTTTCTTTATGATGAAGGAACCTCAAAAATCTGCCACAACCACAAACACTTATTTTCCAAGCTCAAAGAAGTTATAAGGTGATAAAAACTCTCAAAGATACAATGTAAATATCAAAATTATGCACACCTTACTACTCCATATTAAAAAAATCATCCATCAACAATAATTGACCAAACACACCTTACTCTTCTCAATATTGCAATAATTGATTAAGTCACTTTACCAAATATATGCAATAAATCAAATTTTAATTACCTAAGGTAAAAATAATATTACCCTAGTAAATTTCCATTTACCACTTAGGTAAATATCATAACCAATTTATCCCTTATATCTCCCTAGCCTTAGTAAAGCAAAGAATAATATTTGGTTTTATTAACAATCCTTATCTCTCCAAAACCTTAGTAACTTAATTAAAAATTAAATCAAAAATATAAAAACCTTTTATATCTCCCACTTCACATTTCATGGGATTCGATCTTGCACTCTCTCCCTTGCTAGCACCTTGGTCACGGCTTCCTAGTCATGAGCCAAGCACTCACATGCCCACTAAAAGCGTAGAATGTGCTTTAATATTTTGTCGTATCCTTTATAGCCCTTGGATACCTTCTCCTCTTGCCACGTAGCGTGTTCGATGCGCTCCCTTCTTACTGAATACATGAATATTTTTGTTCGCTACTCCTTGGCACTTTCTCCATGAATCTTAGCATGATTTTTGGTGCAAAAATAATCAGAGGAAATTCGAATACTTGGTTTTAAACTTAGGAAAAGGTTTAAATACCTTTTGCCTTCCAAATATTGCATGTCGACGGTGTATTAAACTTGGACGTCAATGCCTTTATAATATGTATAATTAATTTATAGATCAATTAAATTCTATTTAGAATTTAATTTTATAAATTAACTTTGTAACCTTTGGCTTTATAAAAATTAAAGCCTCCTTGGGGGTTAAATAAAAACTTTTTGTTTCTCATAATGATTTTATAAAAAATCATTTTTCCACCATGGTTTTAATAAAAATCCTTTATTTTTGCCTCACATAATATAAAAATAATATTATGACATCTTTTCAATCAACCTCTCGCATTATTCCTTTTGACCTTTTGACATCAACTCTATCTTATTCCTTGACATCAATGACAACTTCGTTCCTTGACATCAATGATAAATTTGACTCAAAATGTCCAACATAAGATTTATTTTAATGTTTTCCATTGGTAATATCTGCTTTATTTTATAATATTAATGTGTTTCATATAAACTATTTATTATAATTTTTATGGTTGCTCTTGTGTTTTAGGAAGGAAATTAGCAATCTAGATTTGATAAAGTAGACTATGATAATGTGATGTTTTGGAAATATTACTCTACTAAGATGCAATGCATAGATAATAGAGGTAAATTTTGGTATTGTGAAGACATTTTATGTAAATTGATATAGGTTTCTAGCTGTAGCATTTAAATTTATATGAGAAGTGTATCTATTTATAAACTCTCATGCTCTAAAGAAGAGAGTTGTAATTTGTGAAGGATGGGGGACCTGAGTACAACCCCTTATTATCCATCAAAGAAAAAAACTTGCTTTAGTACTATATATTCTATGGTATCCCATCAATAGGATTACTCATATAGATATCTCTTCATTAAAAATTAGATAATACAAGAAACTTAGATCATTGCATCAAAACAACACCAATCATAGCTAAAAATTGCATAGAAAAATAGAAATGAGTTAAAACAACCATTGGAGAGTAAATCAAACTTAATGAAACAACATGTATACCCTGATTTATGTTGATAAATTAGTATAGGGGGAATAAAACCCATAAAAATATGTTGATGCATCTTATACTATTGATTTGCAATTGAGAATACAATATCCATAATCTAAAAAAGTGTCTCCTAGAGAAAAATAAGGAAAACACATAAAAGATCATGTAATTTCAAAGTATTCATAAATATTATTATCTTGCTAATGGCTAGGAAATGTAGCAATACCTCCAATCTATTCTTTCTAGCATTGGGAAATTAGAGTGAGGCATGTAAGGCCAAAATTCATGTCCCTTATTCTTTGACTTCATCTCTAATGAGATTTTACTTTCTTATTTCTCTTCAAATTTAAAAATAAAATTTATCCTATTTGATTAACCTTCAATACACATTAGTAAATTCAAATATAATACCTCCCAACTAAAATATAAAATACAGAAACAATCAATATTTTGTAAAAATATAAAGTGTAGACTATCATTATAGAGGTTGTCATCCCATCACCATCTATTGATGTTGTTCAAAACATTATCCACCTCCCAACATAGACTCATGTTCATCTTACAATTCCCCAATACACTCACCTTCTTCTCAACATACATGCTCCATTTATCCTTATCACATTATTCCTTCCACCTTAGTCCAAGCAATGGATATTTCTTCTAAAATCTCATCCATCTTCAATCTTCTCCATTGTTAAAATAACAACAACTAGTAAATGACATCTCAATTGTCATAAATAAAAATGACTCATATCCATATAGACTAATGGATCTATGTGATAATGTTGTTTAAACCACCTACTCACAATCAATCCCTAAATAATTTTTTATCTATTCCTCAAACTTCATAACAAGGTAATCTAGGTCAATGGAGGATCAAATCAATAGATATATATGTAAGCATATATTATTTTCTTAGAATAACTAGAAAAGTAAGGACGTATATGATCCTAAAAGTTAAGGAACTTCATGTTGCACCAATTATTCCAAATCATAAGGTATTAGATCTATTCAAGCTTGGAAATTATAAATATTTCAAGTAAAATAAGATATTTATTCAATCATATTGATCAAGTTGAAAAATCAATAATTGATATTATCATGATAACATAAAGAGTATCCACTTAGTTAGGATATAGGATCACGGATGTAGAATTATTTCAAATTAAGATACTAGTAGTAGATGAAAATTTCTTATTGACCTTAGTATGGTAATTCAAGAATATACCCTTACCAAGATATAAATGTTCTATAAAGAGGAGAAAATAAAGGATTGTCAAAATCTAATAAGAAATTTTAAAGGAATAAATAAATAAATGAGAAATAATGTCCAAGACTTTATTGGTTTTAGGTATTTGATATTTTAAGGTCATGATAACAATATAATTCAATATGGGAACTATGAGTCCTTGATACTAAATCAAAGACTAGTACACTAGACATAGAAGGGAAAGGAGAACAAAAGAAAAAGCAATAAATTGTATATCAGGTAACCAACCTTCTCACCCTATGGTATAAAATTGAAGCAATAGCAGTTTTTATGTATAAATATCCCAAAACTAAGTTGAGAAGATTGCAAGTCAATTATAAAAAGTTTGACAAAGAATAAATCATCTTAGTAGAATGGTGAAATGTAATTAAGGTGATCATGATAATGTGGGGGAATGTTCTTGAGTAAGAAGATGTAAATATCAAATTACTTCATTCATTTACTTTTTTCAATTGTAAATATATATTTTTAATTATCTTTATAATCCTCATAAAGTGGCAAAAGTTTTTAGTCCTTGATTATAGTAGATGACACCTTGCATAGCTACCAAAATATAATTATTTTATCACTATGTAAATAAGTAACTTCAAGATCTTGAAAATTTGGAATTGGAGCCACCCTTTAGAAATAAAAATTCTAGCCATAAAAGTCCAACATGCATTGAAGAAAAGATGCAAATTGTCTGAATGGAAATTTAAAAATATATAATTTTCTCAAGTCACTAAGAAGATCATGAAAATTAAATCAAAAGTAGCAAAAATAATTAATTTAAAAAACTTTTCTATCAAACATTCTAGGTCCCTAAGAACTCAAGCAAACAAAATGAAGTTAGGCATGCAAATCAAGTTTAAATATTTTGAATAGATCCAATCGGTAAATCATTAACAAAGGTAAAGAACAAATTAAAAAGAGGAATGATTCCAAATTCTAGAATTCTATAGTGCTCTAGATATCCTAGGTTGCAAATAAGGTAGATGTATCAATATTTAAAACTTTTGAAGAACTAAAAAAGTGGGTCAATTATAATAATACATGACATTGCTTTCAAACAATAATTGTCCAAACTAGTAGACATGTGGAAATCACATAATAGTATACAGTGTAAAGAAACTTCCATGATAACAAAACTAATGGAGTCTACAAGTATATTAACAAAGATCATCCCTCTTGAAGGGTAAAAATATATCAACACCTAGCAAACACAAATCCTGAGACAACCAAGAATTAATCCAAGGGATCCAATAAAAGCATGTACAAAATAGAAAAACTCATAAAGTATTTCTAGTTAGAGTGAAGGATCTAAGGATCCAAACATGTAAATATATTAGATTTTGGTGATAAAATCCAATATCAATAGACTAAACCTAAACTTCCACAAGAAATGGTAGTTTGTATAAATTGTTAAAAAAGTATAAAAAGTATATTAGCTTTTAATTTTATTTAGTAGGTCTTATATAATGTTACTACATGCAAGCTTGGAAAGGAATTACATATATAGATGATTCAATGCAAAGAAATTTATCTCTCAATGTACTCACCTTTAAGGTATTCTTTCCTATTTTGTGTATTTCATATAAATATTTTGGTTAAGTGGGAGTTAAATATAAGATAGATCCTCTTTTGTTGAATATGGAATATACAAGTAGAATTGCTACAAAATTATCCCATATATTAATTCCATCAATGCACTATCCTATGATTGTGCATTGGTGGTCTTAAGTGTTTTGAGATGCATCTCATAGAGTTACATAAGTATTTGGAACTATACATTAGTGGAATTACATAATATGAGATACCTCTTCCTTCTATTATTTGTTCCTTACTAGATATTTAGCATTGTGTTATGTATTAATATAAGAATATTCTTATTTCATGTTTGATATTTTTATCTGCAACTATGTGTAAGTGTTGGCCCCATTCAAATGATGAATTGGTGGGAATAAGTGTTATGATATGTCTATCACATTAGGAGTAATAACCTTTGTTAGTCCTCTTATGGTAGTGTATTAGTATGAAGGATTATTGTTTTAGCAAAATTATGATTAATTTTTATATTAGGTTACTCACTTGAAAAAGAATTGTGTACATTATCAACCACCTATGAATGTTAGTATAGGTCTTATTACCATTTTTTTCTTTAGAATAAACCCTATATTATAGTATACACTAGAATTTTAGAGGTTGTTTGGGATAGAATTTGGAAATCTAATAAACTAGTGGTCAAGGCATAAGTTATTGTCTAAGAAACTTGATTATCATTGAATAGTCAAAACACGTTATGTGAATTACATCAAGCAAGGGATCCTAGCACCATCTAATAAATTATTCAACTAGATTATAGCCTTATCTATTTGTCCCAATAAGATCAAGAAAGAATATTGATAAAATTATAAGCTCAAACACTCAACCAAAAGAGTTATAATACCTTATAAAAAATGCTCAAATTTGATCCTAAACATAGATTATTACCTATAGAAGAGCAAGAGAAAGTATTCTTGAAGGTTGTAAGGTAGGAAGGTGCAACAAAACACCACAGAACAACATGAACAAAGTGAATATTAGAAAATGACACAAAATACAAAAAATAGATCAAATATGAAATTAAAGAAAATGGTGGAAGATCTAAACTATCAAATGTATGGAGCAATAAGTGTCTACTCAACTGAAATACCCCTTGGTAACAATATACTCGAACTCAAATGATTATGAATTCATAATAGATAATAAGACCATAATATTCAAATGTTAATAAAGTATAAAACTCTCAAATAATAAAGAGGTTTAATGGACCTTTAACGGTACACATTGCATACATTATGTTACTACCAACATCAAAACTTTAGGTCATAAACTATCAAAAAAATTTGTAGCAAGTTTTTGAATATTGGATATCTTTAAATCTTGATGCTACCACAAAATTAATAGCAAGGTCATTCAAATGACAATTTTTGGAGTGGTTTAAAACTTACCTAAAGGATCCATTTATAAATCTTACCAATTACTCAACCTACTTACATATAATTTTGAAGATAGAACAACGTAAAATGATAATATTATCCAATTTGTAATGCTCAAACAAGGCTAAAATGAAAGTATTGATAGTTTTATTAAAATATCAGAATATATTACTCATCAAGGGAAGCATAACATTGATAACTAAGAAATTTTTTATTGAGCCTCTATTGCCTCCATTTAGAAATAATCTTAAGTGATAATATAACCTTGCAACTTAATAATATTATATTGTACATGGTAGGAATTTAAGAAGGATAAAAAATAGAATAAGGTTCTCTAAATCCTAAACCTAAGAATAAAAATAGAAGTGTGAATGTAGAGATAGTGTTATTGATGTCAATATTATGCATAATATATCTATTATTAATGCTCATGGACAAACAAAAAACCATATTTTCTATTTCATGAAAAAGACTCAAGAAAAATACTAATAAAATTTAACTAATTTTGATTTGTATGGGGTCTTACCCATGAAAATGGACCAAATTAAAATATAAATATCTAAAAGAAGAGATCAAATATTTGCATGGACTAAAGAAAAACAAAAACTACCATTTTTTAAAAAATAGATCATTTTGCTTTTGGCATTGTATTTTTGGACATGATTTTAGAAGTTATTGTCATCTCAAGAAATGTTTATATTCCATTATCCTTGGTGAAGATTATGATTTTAATTATAGTCAAAATTTATATATATGATTTTATGGTTTCTAAATACATCAATCTGAAAAAGACAATCCTAAACATCTAACATATTAATATCTTAATATTAAAATAAATATTTTTGGTCCATAAAAAGGTTGAACAAGACCCTCTTAAGTATGATAATATTGGAGTAGATGTTGGTGTGGTGTAAAAAGTTGGAAGATCTTGTAAGAAATTTTTGAGGGATCAAGGAACACAATCTAACATCGCCAATGGGTTACAAGCTACTCTGAATTTTAAAAGGAAAACATATTTGGTGGATAATTCTGAGCACTGTAGATCTCAAATCTCATATCCTGGAGATGGTTGGTGGAAGTAAGACCTTTGTTCTAGAAAATTGTGTATCCTATGGAAATCCAAATAGAAGCAATTCAATATTTCATGATTCTTCTAGGCCCTAAGCTTTAGGGTGATGAGACTATAGAATGAAAGCTCCTGGTTAATCTCCCTTTTTTATTTTTGCTAAAATGAATGAGTTTTTTCTTTCCCCTGATTCTATGTTTTCTAGATCGGCTTCTTTAGAATCCCCTGGAAACTAGATGTAGATTTGATTTTTGGTGCAAAAGTCTTTCAAATTTTTGAATAGGACCTAGTTGGTTGGTGGTTGATAGTTGGATTGAATAAATTCATTGTTTGGCTAGGCAAGGAGGTCATTCAAACCCTGGATTTAAACAAGAGTGGGATTTTTTAATTTGAAAATATTTAGGTCCTTGGTGGATGGTGATTCTAGCTAGATTAGTGGATTTCCTTATTTTGCTAGGTTGGAAGGCCTTTTAATATTTGATTTGATTTTTTAGCAAGATTTATAATTTTCAAATTTTAATTGGACCAAATTTTTGATGTATTAATAGATCCTCTGTCTCTCCTCGGGATTCTAATCCTACTTATTCTATTGTGGATGGTGGGTTTGGATCTTGGGGGATCCAAATCTATCTTTAGAAGTTTTTTCTCGGATCCTGTTGTTGGATCTTATTGTATCTAGTTATGTTAATCTTCTCTATTTTTCTTGTGGTTATCCTCTTAAGGCCCTTCTCTTTTTAAGGTTTGGAGACCCTCAAAAATCCCTTGTAAAAGGTTTGGGGTTTCTTTTAAAACTCCTTCTTCCAACCAATAAAAAAGTATGGTAATATTGGATATTTTGATGATAAGTCTAGATACTTAATTGTATATATGGATATGAGTTATCTATCTAATGTAGACAAAGGTCAAAGTTATGGTATTCAAATCATTAGTCAAAATCCTCCTAAGTTTATCCCATAGAAGTCTCTCCTAATGTAGTAATAATAATTTTATACTTACTCCAAGTTTGTTGATAATGATACTTATCTTGGAACTCTTAAAACCTAAATAAAGATAATAACATGAGTCTATAATAGAAAAATGTGATAAAGTAATCATTTAAAGACCCTAGTTTACTGTAGCAAAACAAATATGTCTTCTATAATCTCATGAATATATTCCTCTTAAACAAGTAGATAATTCTAATTACAGTATTAGTGATTCTTTCAAATATTCTAACTTATCTAAATAAAAATATTCTCATGTTCTAGTTTGTTTTATATATTCTAGCGTCCAATATTTACCCATTGGTTTTGTTGAAAGTGTAATATGATTAATGGACAAGGCCAACATTGTATGATGTAATCTTGGATAGGCCTAAGAGCATTCATTGTACAATGTATTTAACTTACTATAATATTTTTTATATAACTCCTATAAGCCATAGTTGACCTTGTTGTGGTTAAAACCACATTATGAACTTGTAACTAACCTTAAATCCATCTTGTTATGTCAGCTTAGGTTAGGTTTATTTACATAATTGGGATTTTGGTATTGGTATAAATAATCCCACCACTCTTTCATTTAATATTACTATTGTTATTATTATCTATGGATACAATGATTATTTAGGATGCTTGTGGATGCACATTATATATTTCTCTCTTTTGTCCTTTTTTTATGCTTTCTATATAAAAATTTGAGTGTATGGATTGCTTCTACTTGTCTCTAGAAAATATTGTGAATTCCAACATGGTGTCAAATAAAATATGAATATACCTTACTTGGTCAAGTGGAAATTATTTTTGGAGCCTCTAATACTTTGCACAAACCCTAGGACAAATTCCTCCTAAATGTCTCATAAGCAATTTTTACATAAGAGGCACAAAGAAGTTCTCTTTCTATTATTTATACATAGTTTTAAGAGCATTGGAAAAAATATGTTTTCTTCTTCATATAAAAAGGTTTCAAAAATCATATTGAAGAATATTGGTTAAAAGGAAGAAAAATGGTGAGAATTTTCAAATTCAAATTTGTTGGATTTCCCATGTACAAGCTTTGGCTTGGTGCTCAAAATGTTCAAAGTGCATAAATCCTTTCTTTAAGGAGAAGGAGCACAGTCAAATAAACCCTAAGATGCATCCACTATAGCTATCAAATCATGGATTAAGACATATAGAACCATCCCAAGTTTGAATGATCATGAGAATTGTTTTTTGTTAAGAGGACATCTAGAAAATTTTGATATCCTTTATAAGTTGTCACGCTATCAAATTTTCTAAATTCATAATCAACATGCAATATCTGGTGGACTTGCCTCTTTAACCTATATTATAAATCCTAACAGGAACAAGTTGGGTCTAGACACCCCAAAACAAGCCTATTTAATTATATTCACTAAACATTATGCTCAACTAGATTTAAAGGGTTTATTATGATTTTAATTATGACCAAGCATCAGTGAAGCCTACCTAATTCAAAGAAGACCGGTGCCTTGTCTATGAGGTGATTAAAGTAGATTTTCTCAGTGAAGTGGAGAGAAAAATGAAAGAAACAACTAACATATCCATTTTCATTTGAATATCGCAATCAATATAAGTCTTAAATCAGCAAGAGAAAGCATTATTTGTGGATTCAAATAATGTAATGCATAAATAAACAACACATACATAGTGAGACAGAATATGCCAAAGAGTAGAAACCATAATTTTGTATTATATTCACTATCATATGATTACAATGATAGAGCATAGTAGTATACTCAGGTCTCTTAGAGAATACAATACAAAGTTCACCTTGTTTGAATGTCATAACAAGGGAAATATGATCTACTATCCTAAATGTAGTGACATATAGACTATGGGTCCTTGAAGCAGCTCCTAGAAATTATCTTAGGTAGATATTTAACTATTTACAATACCTACACAAAGGTAAGAAGAACTAAGAAATGGAAAATATAGATAACATATGGAAATACAATTGACCTAGACAAAAACTCTTAGGATACCTCTCTTGCAAAATTTTGCAGTAGTTGCTTGATGATGAATCCTGGCCACTTCAACTGCTTATGTAGTATGGCTATCCAAAATTGGTTACAAATGCTTGAAGGTTCTAGTTCTACCATGTATATTCTCTTTGGCCTTGCATTTGTAACTTCTTTTCCTGGGTGCACTACAGTTGTTCTAGACTTGTTCAAAATCTGAAACTGATGCACCTTGCTAGGGCCATATCTTTTGCTTCGAGTGTCCGTTTTGCCCTGTTATTTTTTTAAAACATATAGAATTGCATGGAGAACATAAGAAAAGTGGACCATATGTTAGCTCACATGAAAATGCCTCTAAGAGGCCCTGTTGTGGCTGATCCACAACGTACCCCAAAATTGGGGACCCACCTTTTTGCATGTGTTCCAAGAAGACCGAAGTGGCCCATAGGCTAAAGTTCAAAAAAAAAAAAAGCAAAACACCACAAGGAGAAAAAGTGTCGCGATATCGCGACATGTTGCTCCATCGAGGCAAAATGAAAAAGTGTCACGATATCGCGACATGTTGCTCCATCACGGCCAAAAATGAAAAAGTGTCACGATATCGTGACATGTTGCTCCATCGCGGCCAAAAATGAAAAAGTGTCGCGATATCGCGACATGTTGCTCCATCGCGGCCAAAAATGAAAAAGTGTCGCGATATCGCGACATGTTGCTCCATCGCGGCCAAAAATGAAAAAGTGTCGCGATATCGTGACATGTTGCTCCATCGCGGCCAAAAATGAAAAAGTGTCGCGATATCGCGACATGTTGCTCCATCCACAAAAATGAAAAGTGTCGCGATATCGCGACATGTTGCTCCATCACGGCAAAAAATGAAAAAGTGTCACGATATCGCGACATGTTGCTCCATCGCGGCCAAAAATGAAAAGTGTCGCGATATCGCGACATGTTGCTCCATCGCGAAAAAATGAAAAAGTGTCGCGATATCGCGACATGTTGCTCCATCGCGAAATGAAAAGTGTCGCGATATCGCGACATGTTGCTCCATCGGCTAAAAATGAAAAAGTGTCGCGATATCGCGACATGTTGCTCCATCGCGGCCAAAAGCAAAGGAAAGAGAGAAAGAAAAAGTGTCGCGATATCGCGACATGTTGCATTTTCACGATTCAAAATGGGCAGACAAGCAGAGAAAGAAAAAGTGTCGCGATATCGCGACATGTTCCATTTTCGTGATTCAAAGCAACAAAATACGGAAGGGGCCAAAAGTGTCGCGATATCGTGACATGTTCCATTTTCGCGATTCAAAGCAACCAAGGAGAGCAAGGAGGCAAAAGTGTCGCGATATCGCGACATGTTCCATTTTCGCCAAGGTAACGGACCTGCATAGTGACGTGGACATAAGGATAAAATCCAGTGAATAAGGCAAGCGTTACATAAGGAATATTTAATGATTTGAAATCATTTAAGATGGTCGTTACACAGGGATGGAAATGGACGCAAGCCTATGTGGAGAAAACGCAACAAAGGGCCACAAAATGGAAACCGAAGCACACGCATGCAGGGAAGGTGAAACGAACAGTCAGGGAAGGTGAAACGAACAGCCATCGAAAAATGAAAGCGAACCGTCATGGAAGGAAAAACAATTCTTTCGAAAAGTTTAAATACGCCATTCAAAGAGGCCAGAGGAGGGGGCAGAACTGTTCAGAGAAGATTGCAGTAATGAAGGCAAGGCCTTAGCACTGGGTTTCTCTGGATACTTTCTTCCACATTGGACTGGTTTTTCTTCTTCATGGACATGGGTTGGAAATCCCGACGAGCAGAGTTGCAGAGCTGAAGGCGATAATGCCATTCTGGGCCTGTTTGAGTCATTTTTCTTCCATGGACTGGTTTGAGAAAACCAAAAATTTTGCTATTGTAAAATGACACATTTTTAATGCAGAAGTGTTCAGAAATTTGCATCTTGTGGGCAAGAAAGAAGGAGATTTTCTTTGCATGCTATGGATTTAATGTTTATTCTTTCATCTTTTCAGATTTCGAATTTATAGATAATGTTGATGCCATTTCTTTGGGTTACATTAGGCGAATATTTGAAATCTGAATTTTATTTTGTACCCTAGGAACCAACACTTAGCTTATCCGGATTGTGCTTGTTTGCAGGTCCAATAGGTTAGGTTGCATGCACGGAAACCTCACATCTTCGGTTTTGTCGTAATAGGATAGCATCATACTGGAAGCATTTTATTTTCAGTTTTTTGCATCTCATTTTCATTCTTTCTGCATTTTTTTATTTTTATTTATGTTCAGGAGTTTTAACTTTTCAAGGCATTAAAATAGACATTTAAAAAATATTAAAATCTAAAAAAATAATGAACAATCACTAAAATTTCATGCTGAAATAAACCAACATTGCCCCTTGTTTACAGTTACTTGCAATCACTAAGGTGTTCCAAGCATTTAAATTGAATTTCTTTATATGAGATTACTAATACACATATGCAAATGCTAAATACAGTGGAGACCTTGGAGAAGTCGTTTGTTTAACTTCTTTGCAAGAGGGGATTTGGAACCCAAATCCTAAAGGAGAGTGTACTTTCACAATCGGGTGAAAATACCACTCAACAGATTGGCGCTAGAAGGAGGGCCCGAACTGGTTTATTTCAAGTGTGATTTAAATGCTATAGGGATTTAAATTTTGAATAGTTCATGCCCTATTGATTATTATCTTTAGCCCTCTTTTAACAATACAACCTTGTAGTGTTAAAGGGAGGACATGAATTGCTATGCATTGTTCTAACATTTTTTGATTGTTCATACAGGAATAATCTGTCTTGATTTGATTTAAAAAAAAAAAATTCTTGACTAGCGAGGTTGTCTCCATGCAATTACTTTCATTTGATTTTAATGGATACATCTCTTGGTTGATGCTAACATGATTATTCATACGTTACATGTTTGATATTTGCTAGTCATTTCAAGGTTTCTTTCATGCATGACTAACAAATTGGTTTTGAAGTTATTCTTTGAATTCCATTAATTGCAGATTTTTTTGTGTGTCGCAGGTCTTCTTCGAGGTATTTTCCATGGCCCTTGTAGGATTATCATCATCGATTTTAAATCAAATGGCCCAACCTCCACCAGCTCCTTGGTACGGAGCCCATAACATTCCTTTGAATATTGCAGGGGATATTCATGAGATCCCTAGGAATATAGAGAGATTTTTGCCCAAATACAAACCGGATGGCCCAAGGACCGCAGAAGAACATATTCAGGCCTATAGGGATGTTTTGATAAGATTGCAAGTTCAACATGAAGATGTGGCTTGTAGACTCTTCCCCATGAGCCTAGACCCAATGGCCTACGAATGGTATATTTGCTTACCTATTGGTTCCATTACGTCATGGACGCAAATGGAGAATGCTTTTGTCAACCAATTCAGGTCACCATTAGATCCCACAATCATCTATAATCAGTTCATTACATGCAAAAGAGGCCAGGGTGAGTCAATCCAAACTTTTAATCAGAGATTTTAGAAGTGCTATAATAGAGCAATTCGACATTTTGCCATTGATCCCGCAGTAGCTTTGCAAATATATTTTGGGGCATTGGATCCTATGACGACAATGTTTGCAAGGTGAAATCCTCAAGTTACTACGCTTGCTCTAGCCTACAATGAAGCTATGACCATTGAACAACAAATGACACCACAGAATTATGGGTTTTCCTAGATGCCCATGGTAGGACAATATGGTCCTTATGGTCAAACTCCTATGATGAATCAGATCATGGCACCGCAAATGTTAGGCATAAATGCTTTGCCTTATCAACAACCATATTCATCAACACCCGCTTACGCACCCATTCCAATTCAACCAATCACATCCATTCCTCCCATTCCTCCATTTCTGCAAAATAGTCAACAGACTATGCAAGGAGCTAGTCTGGTTAATTCTCAGGCTATGGTTCCTTTCCCCAATCCAATTTCGATTCAAAGTGTGAATCCCTACGCAAATCCAGTGGCTCAAAATCCAACTCAAATGTTAAGTCAAAATCTCACCAATTACGCAAATCCTATTGGAACTAGCAATAATATAGCTCAACCAAAAGAGATTTATTCAGAGGTTGAAGAACTCAAAAATATGGTTCACAAATTGAGTAATGATTTGGTTCAAAAATAGAAGTATGAATCCCATGCCCCTCACCCAAATCAAAATTTCAACAATAGAGGGAGACAGTGGAATACGAAGCCAAACAATGGGGGTGTACCTTTCGCTATTGCTAATCAGATTGATACTTCTGCAGGACCAAGTCACTCTAGTTCCATTCTTAATCTTTCTGATTTTGCATGGGAAAACGGGTGTAGATTGCATGATACAAAGGAGCATAATGAAAGGAATTGTCCCGAAATTGCTATGTATACTCATTGTCTCCAAGCTCAAGTGGATGGTTTGGAACTTGTGCCAAATAAGGGTCCACCCCAACATCAGCAAGGAGAAGACAACATTATGGCGGTGGAAACTTTATATCATCAAGAGAGTGATGACCAAGAGGATCCACACCTTCCAAATTGTGATAAAATTGAATCATGGGTTACAAATTTGGATTATGATAGCTTTACCAATTTGAATTCAAGAAATAACCCACTTTTGGAAATAACTGGACCATCTATGGAAGGTGAAGGCGAATTGGATGAGAAATATGTTGATGAATCAGAAGATGAATTGGATGAGAAATATGTTGATGAATCAGAAGATGAATTGGATGAGAAACATGTTGATGAATCAGAAGATGAAGAAGAAGTGCTTGAGCGTCACGACCTGAACTTGGAAGATGATTACTATGATTCGTGGAAGAAATGGGAAGAGTATTATCAATCTGAATCTTCTAACAAACTTATTGCGTCAAACAATATGCAGGATAACTCAATTGCTTCCTCGCATGAGGATACTATGAATCCTGTACAATTTGAGAAAGTTTTGGAAGAGGAATTTGAATCTCATCAAATTTTGGAATATGATAAGGATTCTACGACCATGAACCAAGAAAGAGAGTCACTTGCTTTAGATCCCTTTGAAGGAAAAGAAATCAAAAATCTTGATCCACGTACTTGCGCTACGATGATTATGCCATTTCAAAAAGAGAAAATTACAAAACCTGAACCATTTGGGTTTGATATCACTGATGATCCAATTGAAAATCTCACGTTACCCAAGACAACCCAAATGACTGATCACGAAAAGGCGTTAGATAGACAAGACTTATGGTTTGAAAGGGATGGACATATTTTCAATTGGGTACCTAAGTTTGGTGCCTTTGATAAACAGGTCATTGAGAAAGAACAAGTGCTACGTGATGATGAAGGTCATGAGAGGGAAAAAGAATTTTCAAATCCTCTTCAGGTAAGGTCAAATGAAAGCATGCCAAAGGTAAAATCTCATCTTTTTGGTTTCACCATGCAGAATTCGAATGGAGGTTTGCCTAATGAATGGTTTGATTCAAATATCATTAATGTTATGGCTTTATTGAAGGAAAACGAAAGCTTATTTCTACACCGTGAATCAAAGTGCGGAATGAACATCTTAAAGAATAGACATAAAGGAATTGAATATCAATCATTGTCTAATCAATTTGAAAATTTGAAACTCCACCATAGGATTATTAATGAAACTAAATCAAATTGGTATGGTGAGAGGGGCAAGTGGATATTTGTTTCTTTGTTTGGGTTGATCTTGTTTTTGTTGGATTCCTGCAAAGCTGGATATGCGTATCACGTCATATATCTTTTAAAGAATTCTAATCAGGTTTGGGATCCGGGGAAAGGATAATCCAAATTTGTTTTGTTTTTGTACATTTGTATATACTTTTGGTTTTCGTGTTTTAGTTTTAGATTAGATCTCATTTTGGTTTTAAGTTTGGTGTGTTGGTCCTTTGGACATTTTTGGTTTGTTAAGTTAGATCCTTATGAATGTTGACTAAGACTAGGAGAATATGAAACATCGGAATTGTATTGCAGAAAGCTCCACGAATTTTGCAAACGCATTAAAGAGTATCGTTTGGAACTTGTGATGCATGAAGTTGTCAGTTTTATAAATTATGGCAAAGTAGGTGGTATACTCCATCCGCATTTCAAAAGGAGCACTGCATTCATATCTCATGTACATTCCGCATTGCATATACATTCCATCTCAGTTGCATCTTCATTTCATGTACAATCATTGAGAAGGTGTCGAATCCTCTTAGGATTATTACATAACATATATTAAAAGGATCCTAAGGTTGGGAACTGATGCCCGAACTATCTTGAGCCAAGCACGTTCTACGCATATTAAAGAGAATCTTGAGCAAAATGGTCAAAACCATACTTGGAAGAAAAGGTGAGGCGAAAGGAGTATTTCGTGTCTGTCCTATTATGCAACATAATCCTTAAAACAGTGGTTTTCACCACTCCCATAGTGCTTAAAGCCTAAAATCAGAGTAGTAAGGATAGGGTTAAATCCTCATCGAACTTAGGTTGAGGATCCAACTCCCCAAAGCTCGATTTGACCTTCATGGAGTAGTAAGGATAGGGTCTAATTCTCATCTCGCTTAGGTTGAGAATCCGATTCCCCAAAGCTCCGATTTGACCTTCATGGAGTAGTAAGGATAGGGTCTAATTCTCATCTCGCTTAGGTTGAGAATCCGATTCCCCAAAGCTTCCATTTTGCCCACTCAAGAACTTGAAATTCAAAAGAAAATATTTTTCATTTCTTTATTAATACTTGGACTGGAAGGATCGTACTACATGTCCCTTGCAAGGATGGGTAGTCATCACCAAGGTCCAAGAAATCACAGTAAAGTCAAATCCTGGATTATGGGGTTAATCTCCACCGGGGCTATAGACGCCTGGTTGGCAATGGAGTATGCTCATGCGTGGCAACATGTCTTGTCTAAAAGTAAGACCACTGATTGCTCAAACGGATAGGCTAGCCTGACAGTTTCATCCATAACAAGTTAAATCATTTTGTTCAAGATGAGATAATGAACTCCAGATCGGAGTAGTAAGGATAGGGTTAAATTCCCATCTCGCTTAGGTTGGGAATCCGATTCCCCAAAGCTCTGATTTCACTTACACCTGCACATGGGTTCAAGATGGTAGTGACACATAACCAACTTTGGGATCTAATAAATTAATTCAATATACATATATTTGGTCCTAAGAGGGTTTGACAGTTTTAATATGTTTGTTCATGATACTAGAAGGTCTGAGCCTTTGCAAAGCAGGTTGCTATATCTCTAGCATCTTCATCATACATCAAATCCTGCACAAATCATTCATAGCCTTGCATACGAATCATAAGTGAAACTGACAATGGAATGTGATCAATTTCAAACGATAGGGAATGAAGCACATTGCACACACCGAGCTGATGCTTAATAATTCTAATGTTTCATGTATTTCTCGTCTAGTTTCATTCTTGGGATATTTGCTAACGCTTGTATTTGAGTCTCTGTGTTTTCAGGTTGAGTTCTCACCGAAATGCTCAGGAGCATTTCCCAACAGAGTCGCCATTTGTTGTGGCTGATCCACAACGTACCCCAAAATTGGGGACCCACCTTTTTGCATGTGTTCCAAGAAGACCGAAGTGGCCCATAGGCTAAAGTTCAAAAAAAAAAAAGCAAAACACCACAAGGAGAAAAAGTGTCGCGATATCGCGACATGTTGCTCCATCGCGGCCAAAATGAAAAAGTGTCGCGATATCGCGACATGTTGCTCCATCGCGGCCAAAATGAAAAAGTGTCGCGATATCGCGACATGTTGCTCCATCGCAAAAATGAAAAAGTGTCGCGATATCGCGACATGTTGCTCCATCGCGAAAAGAAAAGGCCAAGCAAAAGAAAAGTGTCGCGATATCGCGACATGTTGCTCCATCACGGCAAAAAATGAAAAGTGTCGCGATATCGCGACATGTTGCTCCATCGCGACAAAAATGAAAAAGTGTCGCGATATCGCGACATGTTGCTCCATCGCGGCCAAAAATGAAAAGTGTCGCGATATCGCGACATGTTGCTCCATCGCAAAAATGAAAAGTGTCGCGATATCGCGACATGTTGCTCCATCGCAAAAAAAAAAATGAAAAACGTTGCGATATCGCGACATGTTGCTCCATCGCCAAAATAAAAAGTGTCGCTGATATCGTCGACATGTTGCTCCATCCCAAAAAAAAAAGTGTCACGATATCGACATGTTGTCTCAAGAAAAGTGTCACGATATCGCGACATTTGTTCTCATCAAAAAGTGTCACGATATCGCGACATGTGCCCATGAAGGGAAGAAAAGTGTCGCGATATCGTGACATGTTGCATTTTTCGCGATTCAAAATGAGCAGACAAGAGAAAGAAAAAGTGTCGCGATATCGCGACATGTTCCATTTTCGTGATTCAAAGCAACAAAATACGGAAGGGGCCAAAAGTGTCGCGATATCGCGACATGTTCCATTTTCGTGATTCAAAGCAACCAAGGAGAGCAAGGAGGCAAAAGTGTCGCGATATCGCGACATGTTCCATTTTCGCCAAGGTAACGGACCTGCATAGTGACGTGGACATAAGGATAAAATCCAGTGAATAAGGCAAGCGTTACATAAGGAATATTTAATGATTTGAAATCATTTAAGATGGTCGTTACACAGGGATGGAAATGGACGCAAGCCTATGTGGAGAAAACGTAGCAAAGGGCCACAAAATGGAAACCGAAGCACACGCATGCAGGGAAGGTGAAACGAACAGTCAGGGAAGGTGAAACGAACAGCCATCGAAAAATGAAAGCGAACCGTCATGGAAGGAAAAACAATTCTTTCGAAAAGTTTAAATACGCCATTCAAAGAGGCCAGAGAGGAGGGGGCGAAACTATTCAGAGAAGATTGCAGTAATGAAGGCAAGGCCTTAGCACTGGGTTTCTCTGGATACTTTCTTCCACATTGGACTGGTTTTTCTTCTTCATGGACATGGGTTGGAAATCCCGGCGAGCAGAGTTGCAGAGCTGAAGGCGATAATGCCATTCTGGGCCTGTTTGAGTCGTTTTTCTTCCATGGACTGGTTCGGGAAAACCAAAAATTCTGCTATTGTAAAATGACACATTTTTAATGCAGAAGTGTTCAGAAATTTGCATCTTGTGGGCAAGAAAGAAGGAGATTTTCTTTGCATGCTATGGATTTAATGTTTATTCTTTCATCTTTTCAGATTTCGAATTTATAGATAATGTTGATGCCATTTCTTTGGGTTACATTAGGCGAATATTTGAAATCTGAATTTTATTTTGTACCCTAGGAACCAGCACTTAGCTTATCCGGATTGTGCTTGTTTGCAGGTCCAATAGGTTAGGTTGCATGCACGGAAACCTCACATCTTCGGTTTTGTCGTAATAGGATAGCATCATACTGGAAGCATTTTATTTTCAGTTTTCTGCATCTCATTTTCATTCTTTCTGCATTTTTTTATTTTTATTTATGTTCAGGAGTTTTAACTTTTCAAGGCATTAAAATAGACATTTAAAAAATATTAAAATCTAAAAAAATAATGAACAATCACTAAAATTTCATGCTGAAATAAACCAACATTGCCCCTTGTTTACAGTTACTTGCAATCACTAAGGTGTTCCAAGCATTTAAATTGAATTTCTTTATATGAGATTACTAATACACATATGCAAATGCTAAATACAACGGAGACCTTGGAGAAGTCGTTTGTTTAACTTCTTTGCAAGAGGGGATTTGGAACCCAAATCCTAAAGGAGAGTGTACTTTCACAACTGGGTGAAAATACCACTCAACAGGCCCAAAATTAGCTTTTAATGTAATTTTCTTTTTTGCAACTGAAAAGTTATCATAACTATTAGTGTAGAACTAGGGTGGGGTTGATATCTTGGGGTAGTGGGGTTTATTTAATAACGGGTGCATGATTTCATTTTGGATGCCATATGAGCTTTTTTTTAGGGTTAGTAAATAGCAAGTGAGTTGCTAAAAATAGAAAGTTACTAAAAATAGTAACGGGGTAGCATAGGCTAAGGGTTTTATTTTTGGGAGTATAAGAAGTGAGAGACTCTATTGTAAGAAATATGTGAATTCAATTAATGAAAGGAAGCA
>JAQPPZ010008381.1:0-16072 GCA_028583015.1 Wollemia nobilis
TGAATAGTCATCACATCACCAATACATTTGGTTGGACTAGAGTTCCTTAACGAAGTAACAATTCATCATTGGTGCACATCATTATAAGTTGAATGAAAGAAAGAAACTCTAAAAAGGATCATAGAAGGACAACCTCGACTAGTTGTTAGGTGTAATAACTATGGGCCACATTCAAATTTTCAATGTTTCAATCGATTCCCCTACCACATGAACAGTCTGGTGACTTCACCTTGGTGTGTGGTTGGAAGACGTCAAACAGTGGATAGCAAGGAATAAAATTTAATTGGCAAAAATAATTACCTGATTGGCCCTTGAACACATTAAAAATATCAAATTTTATTTATTTTAACTATTTAACCATTACTTTTAGAGAAAAACTTACCCAAAAAGGACCAACAAATAGACATTCAAAATGCAACAGAGTCACCAGTTGGCAATCATTGCATGCATAACATTTCCAAGTGGAAAGTCAAAGTGTATATATTTATGATGGTTTTGTCATTGACATAGCTTTTTCTTTTTGATAATTAAAAACATCCATTTCTCCTATATTGTGGGTATAATAGGCCTATGTACAAGATAAAAGGAACTTACCTCACTCAAGGAAGTGACTACCAATGGTGATGGTCAAGAGGTCTCAAGCACGATAGTATCTTGAAGACACTTGTGCACAGATTAGTACTATCGATGGTTGGTTTAATTTCTCTTACCTAGCACCCAATGGATGATTTGACTAGTGATTTGATCTCTAGGAGACACTTGTGCACACAACAGTGTTATCTGTGGTTGGCTGAATTTCTCTTACCTAGTGATCATTGGGTGATTTGACTAGTTATTTGACTGCTAGCACTTGAGCACACATTGGTAGTGACCATTGGGTGATTTTACTAGAAGACACTTGTGAACACAGCAGTGCAATGTTATCGATGGTCACTTGAACACATAGCAGTAGTGACCATTGGATGATTTGACTAGGAGACACTTGTGCACACAGTGGTGTGGTGATACCGATGGTTGGTTGACCATATCTTCCCTAGTGACCATTATATGAGTTGACTAGTGATTTGTGATTTTATCATTAGGAGACACTTGTACACACAATGATAGTGACCATTGGGTGATTTGATCACTTGTCCACCAAGTCAAATTTATTTGTCTACACTGCTAGTTACTAAAAATAGTGGTTGTTACCAACTCTCCTATGTAATAATAAAAAATAATTTATTTGTTGGAAATTCAAAAAAAAATTCCACCAAAGTGACTTTTGCAATTTGAATTTAAATTTTGGTTCCAAAATTCGAAAGGTAAATTTTCTTTCCTTTTTGCAACTTTCTAGGGGTAAAATTTTTTGATTAATTAAGTAAAGCACTTAATAAATTACTATTTTGGTGCTATTATTTTTACCACTTCATTAAGATCCCATTTTTAAAGGGTAAACACCTTGTAATTGTCCAAGAATATTTTGTAAAATTGTGTGGAAAGCACTAAAAATTATCCCTATTATGAAATTTTGGAGATAAAATTGTAACTCTCCAAAAGCAAGATAAATTTTTGTAACTCTTAGTTCTAGTGATTTTGCATTTTAGAAAACCTCCAATTTCATTCTTACTAGCTTCCTAGAAAAATATATCAAGTTTTGCAAACCATTTTAAGTGTCTTGCTATCCTCGCTTGCATAAGGTCAACAATGGATTTTGACCTACTAGAATAGGTGACGGATCTAGCTCAAATAGTTGGCCAATTGGCTAAGTACAAGACATCACAATGTAAAATACTTCTAGTGATGTAAACGTATATAACAATGAATTTTGAACTAAGGCTAAATATGAGGTGAAGGCTTATTGTAACAACCCAAAACTACCAACCCAATATTTTATTTCTTATCTTTTGTAGAGTACTTATAAGATGAAGACTCCCAAAGGAGGCACCTTTTTACTAATTATTTCAGCATACAAGACTTCATCATATTTGAGTTCTAACTCACTATAGATGACACTCAGTGGATAGGAAAGGTCAACTCTCATAACTTCTGGGGTTCACCTTCCAAAACCTACATATTTAGAAGGATGCCATAAGTGGTCCTCTCACCTTTCCTATACCCTTCTAAGTATATGACCAAGTTACCATGGCATAGGGATTACCCTTTAAGGCCCATAATACTTAAATGGAACATCAATTAGTTAACCTAACTCTAGATTCTCCTAGATAGGTTTATTCGATTCAGAGCCTTGGTGCTTAGTTTCCATACCTCTACAACTACCTAAGGTTATTTTCACTTGGACAAAAACTAACTTGATATTTAAATCCTGCAAGATCAACGAGTCACCACTACTATATTATGAATAGATTTTCACACACTCTCGATCCTACTTGATCAAGGTGCGACTACTCACAAAACCTTGACTATTATATACACAACTCCTTCTAGGTTCATGAGATCCTAGATATTGCATATTCAGAACTCCTTCTAGAATTCTTAACTATCCTTCTATTGCATTCATGCAACTCCTTCCAGGATTGGATTTCATGGTTTACAAGAGGAAACATTCTACCCACCCCAAGGATAGATAACAACAATATCATTTACCATAAAACTAAAACAAAGTATTAAGCATAAAAATGCATTGCAATATTCATCTCAAATGAAATGCACAAAAGAATAATTCCTCTTAACCATAATCCAAACTATGCTCTAATCAAAACTTGAATCTCAAAATATTCGCATCAATATATTTGCATTAGCAAGATAACCTATATTTCTAACATAAGCATACATTTCAAATAGTTAAAGGTACACAATAATAACCATCTCAAGAGATTACTCAAGAGTGCAACTCCAAGTTATCAATAAACAACATAATATTTCAATTGCACAAATCAACATTTAATGCTTAACTTAATCAATACAAAGCCTCAATTCTCCACATTTAAAGCGAAAACCATTGAATAAGATTAAAGTAATGTTTTATTGTTTAGAAGGCATCATAGATTATCTTTGGAAATAAGAGTCAATATTAAAATTATTTCAAGCAATAAAAGAATTTGCTTATTTAAAAAAATATCTCCTTTTTTAAGAGCTTAAGAATATTTTTCAAGACCTCCATACAAATAAGTCTCTGCTAGCTTCTTTTATGGGAAGAACCACCCACCATTTATGAAGTTTTCTTAGGGATCGAAACAACTCTAAATGCAATGCAACTTAAATCATGTCTTACTCTATTATGCAACAACCATGCACATAACAAGCAAGCTATAAGAAGAGAATCCTACATCTCTTAATAATGATCCCATCATTCTTTTAAAATGAACAATACTAAAACATTCCATATCAATTCTAGATTGTTAGAAATATTGAGTTGTCGTTTATGTCAAAAGAAACATTGTGAATTTCAATATAAGGTGGTGATGTATGGTGATGTATGCCATTGTACATTTCAATATAAGGTGACAATGTATATGCTTTAATATTTAAATATTAAAGTAATAAAGGTTTGATATATGATACATTTAAATTAAAATATTTAAATATAAATATTATTATAAAGAAAAGTGGGCCGACTTTGGGTTCTATAAGTGAAACATTTGCATATAAATATAAGACTAAAGTTCACTTTGGTAGAATTTGGATTTGATGCCTTCGATATACAAGTGTAATACTAATGGAGCAGCAAAAAAAAAAACTTAAGCTTGTTATATATAAGAAGATTTTTAGAGTTAATGGAGACTTGAGGTTGTTGCGAATGAAGAATGTAATTTTTCCCTATCAATGGTATAAAAATGGAGATAGAAAACGAACACCGAAGTAGTGGTAGTTCATGAACGTCAAAGTAGAGGCAGTTACCAAACACTGAAGTAGAGGTAGCACACAAAATACAGATAAGAGGTAGTGCATGAACATCAGAGTAGAGGTAGTTCATGAACTTCAGAGTATAGGTAGTGCATGAATGTCGAAGAGAGACGGCATATGAATTCGAAAGAAGAGGTAGTGCATGAACACCAGAGTAGAGGCAGTGCACGAATGTTGAAGGTATCACCAAAAACAACACTTTCAAAAGTTTTTGGATTTGATTGTGGAAAGGAGCTAAATAATTGTGTAAAGACAAGCATTGATTTGATTGTGTAACATTGGAAGTGCTACATCAAGTTGAAAGTGGTAGAATATTTTTCTTATCGAATAGTTTATCCGAGGTGGTTTGCTTTGTGTTGGTAAATTTTGGAGTTGTGACCAAATTGATTACATGAGTAGCAATACCCATGAAAGAGATGTTCATTTCTAAAATTCCCATATTCTTGTATTCCATGTGAAGCTTTGTTCCCAAACCTTAGGTAAGAGAAGCATAATCCATTAAATAAATCTTGCCTTGACTCCATTGGTCTCTTAGTCTCTTCTTCCCGATGTTGTTTTTTGTTCCATATGTTTCTCATTTGTGCAATTTTTTCTTTCCCTTTTGATCTTTCTATTTTCCAAATTATCTTTAGAAGTCTCACTTTCTCTTTCATTCTTATTTTTTGAAGCTTCTTCCCTTTTGGTGCTTGGGCTTGACTCTCCTTTTTTTGCTTCTTGTTTATCTTGTTCTTCTTCAGAACTAAGTCCTATTTTAGTAACTGATGATCTTTGTGCATTGATAATCCTATCCAAAGTCTTTGAATTTTCCTCAAAATTGTGTAGCTTTTCCTTAGAACCTTTTACTTCCATCCTTAGGGAATCTATCTTATGCTCTAATCTTTCACACTCTAGATATTTTGTCTTTAATTTTTTGGTCATACCTTCTTCAATTTTCCTTGCTTCTTCAACCTTAATTTTGAAGTTGGTGAGTTCCTAAAGAAACATTTTTTTTGTTTTCTCATATTCTTGAGCTCGAATCCTTAATCCTGAGTTCTCCCTTTTTAATTATTTGAGATCAACACTATTTCTTTTACATTCTTGATATTTTACCTTTGACTATTCAAACATATCCCTTTTAGCTCTCCTTGCATTTTCAAACTTATCTCTCAAGTTAGAGAGATCTTGTAGAAGACTTGTCTTACATTTCTCATCTTCTTGTAATTGAACCTTCAATTTTAAATTCTCTCTTTTCAATTGAACAAGTTCCTTAAGAGTGTATTCCTCTTATTTTTTTGAATTTTCCTCTTATTTATTTCTTTGGTATTCTATAGGAGCATCTCCTTTTTCTTCTATTATTGAAAGTAGAGTTTCTTATTCATACATTTTTTAACTATCTATGTTATCATTTAGATCCATTTCATCTTCAAAACTGTTAAAACTGTGACAATATCTTGCATCATGACCGAGTTAACCACAAACAAAGCATTATTCACCTTCTTATGAATAATAAGTTGCATGGTGACCTGTATTCCTACATCTGGTACAAAATTTTATCAATCTAATCTTTTCTCCATTGCTTGATTCATATTTTGAATCTATTTTTATTTTTCCTCCCAACACAACAATATAAAACTTGTATTCCTTTTCTTGTGTGTTATTTTCTTCTTGTGTCTCATGGTTTTTCCTTTATCTTTATTTTTCATTTGTGTTCTTGTAAGATCTTCTTTCAATTTGTTAAACCCTTTTTGAAGGAACCAGCTCTGATACCAACTGAAGAATACAAGCTTATACTAAGAGGGGGGGTGAACAGCATAAGGCCACTTTTTACTTTTATTTCCAATATGCAATTTAAATATAGTAATATCAACAACAATAACCAAAGTAATGCACAAATAATCACAAACAATAGAGACACCAATTTAACATGGTTCACCCAATGTGGGCTACTCCATAGAGAAAATATTTCACTAATATTTTCTCAATAAATATCTTGGTAATCCTTTTCTTATTACAATGTTTATGGATATCTATCCAAAGGAGACACCAATCCCCTAATCAAGTTCATATATCTCTATCCACAAGAGAACTCTTTTCTCCTTAGCTCTGACAGGTGATCTTCTAGAAGAACTACTACCCCCATTACTCTGGCTAATGGATCTCTATCAACTGAAGACTTTTATCCTCACTACCCTAGCTAATGGATCTCTATATATTGGATACTATCGTCCTCTATACTCTATCACCTTCAAAGTTCTATCTCAAATCTACACTAAACACAATCCTTTAGTCTAGCACAAATCTATCCTTAACCTTTGTCCTCCATACTAAACATAGTACTTTAGTCTAGCACAAATATATCCTCAATATCTATCCTCTACACTAAACATAGTACTTCAGTCTAATGCAAATCTATCCTCAATCTCTATCCTTGGTCTAACACAAACCTATCCTCAAATCTTCACCAAACTCTATCCTTGAATCTATACTAAACATAGTCCTTCAGTCTAGCACAAATATATCCTCAAGCCTTAACTCAAGACTTGAATCAATCTCAAATCAACTCTACTAGATTTTCCCCAAACCCTGACTCAAGTTTTGAACAAATCAATCAATCAACTCTGCTCACAAGCCTTCTCAAAGACTTATCTCAAATCTGCCTTGTAATATTTCATAAAATCTCACACTAATTTGTCCACAAGTCTTCTCTATAACTTGCCCAAATATACTCTCAATATGTATTGTAAGCTTCCACAAAAGCTTACCAAAATCTTCCCACAAGTCTTCTCAAAGACTTGTCTCATCAGATCTGCTCAACAAGTCCACACTAGAACTTGTCCAGTCTCATAGAAACATAAAGAGAATTGTTAGAGACTCAATATTCTCTATATTGATCACAATGCTCAATCACTTTCAATCACTCTTAGAAACATACAGATAATTTTTAGAGACTCAATATGCTTCTCATTCACCTCAATACTCAATCACTTTTAATCACTCTCTTAGAAACATACAAAGAATTGTTAGAGACTCAATATGCTTCTCATTACATTAATACTCAAACACTTTCTCAAATCAATTTAGAATATAGAATAATTTATTTCATAGAACTTGAAAAATCAAACATTCACTTGACTAGGTTCAACCAACTCTACTCAACCAATCACTCAATGATCCTTGCTCACAAACCCTAGTCCAACATATGACAACTCACTCAAATATTTCCAACAATGCTTTATCAACCAATCTCACATAACAATGATACTCATGTTCTTTCCAAATCGTAGTTCAAGTTTTTCACTCAACAACTCGCTTCAATAACAATACTTATAAAACAATCTCACATAACAATGATACTCATGTTCTTTGCAAATCCTATTTCAAGTTATTCACTCAACAACTTACTTCAACAACAATGCTTATAAAACAAGATTTTATCAACAAGTTTTAATTCCATAAAACCTTGAAGCATTAATTCAAAACACTCTCAAAAATGCAAACCAAACAATCCTTTTCACTCTAAATTTTCATTCACAATTTTCAAAAATCACTCACTAGGAAGAATATGCCCATACCTTTTGTTGATGTAGTAGTGCCCTTGGAAAAAATGTCTAAATAACAATTTTCTTATTTCCAATTTCAACGGTTAGACGAAAAAATATCATTCCAACACTTTATCAAAATATTCCTTAGACACAAAAATAATTAATCCAAAATACACCTTATTACTCCTTGAAATTAGCAATCATCAAATTACACATAAAAATAGATTCTTGATTTACACCTTATAATCTCCTCCTCTAATGTAAACAAAAATTAAATTACAATATCTTCTTCTAATATTTTCAATTTCAATCAAATCACCTTTACCCCTTTTAAAAGAAAATAACTTACTGCCTAAACCTTATAACTCCCCAAGTACCTTATTATCAAATCTAAAACCAATCCTTATAACTCCCAATAATACGTAGCCATCCACCAAAAAAAGCTTTATAACATACCTTTTATTCCAACAAAATTTTTGGCGCTCATAGCACCCCACGTGTCTCTTCAAAGGATTCAAACCTGAGCTTATGGCCAAAAATAGTTCCCTTAAGGATGGATCATGATTACCACCTAGGCTATGTGCCCTCATAGCACTCAATCCTCACGTCCCGATATATATATTTGCCACTCAGAAAAGTAATCAACAAAAATTTTATACCAACCAACAGTGACGAGTTTTGAATCTACACTGTATCTTGTGGTACAACCTATACACTGTTCCAAAAACCACTCCAAATAGCTTAACCACTCCGAACAGCTTGTCGTATGATCTTAAGTTGTAGGGAATAATATTTAAATTATTGAAATGCGTGATTCCTTTTTGTCTCTTATGTCACTTAAAACGAAGCATATGTTGTACATTCAAATTCAAGGATGCATGCTCTCTTTTATCCTTCCTAAGGTTTCATCGCTACCTCATGTTGTATTCTCAAAGGAGGTTTTCCCTTTTTATTCATTTTTCAAATCGAAGCACTTCCTCTTAAAAATATTTGAAAACCACATGTTTTTCATTCACACTTTGATTCCCTTAATTATATCATGGTATGGATTTTTATTAAGATTGTCGGCGCTCAAGGGTTTTAATAAAATATATTATTTTTAAATTATTTTCTTCCCTGAAATTGATTTGATGCAAATGTACTTCGACAATTTCTTACAATGTGCCCAAAATTATGACAGTTATAACATTCTACTGCATAATCCATCAAAGGTGAAAAAACATTTCTATTGGTAAAATTTCTTGGTCCTACATTATACTTGCAATCTAAAATATTATGTCCATAACCATTGCATTTAAAACAATAACTAGAAAAGAGATGATTGAACCTGGGTGATGGTCTTTGCCATGTTGTTGTAGGAGCCATAAATCTTCTTCTTCTTTGATTTGTGACATTGGTGAATCCATCATTGTCAATTCTCCTTTCGTGCCTTGCATTATTGCTTTCTTTTGCATGAGTCAATTTTTCTTGATCAACCTGTTTCTTATCTTCATTCTTTATGGATTCTTCATTTATGGCCTTTGATCCATTTGATGATTCTCCTTCGTCAAGCCCAAACCAAATTTGATGATTGTAGTCTTTTGGTTATTTATGATCTTATCCATATTCATAGAACTTTCTTCACGTTTGTGATAACAACTAATTTTACGATTCATCTCTTCTATCTGCATCCTTAAACCAATAGTCTCTTCTTCTAGCTTGCTGCAATAATCTATTTTCATGGTTATTTGCACTTCGAGATCTTCAGATATTTTCTTGGATTCTTCTATTTGTACTTTCAAACTGGTTATGATTTCATTTGCATCCTCAAGCTTTCTTGAAATTTTCTTATTCCTTTTTTCTTTCTATCTTCAATTCATCCAGAGATGCAATTAGTTCCTCTTCCAAATTTACTTCTGCATCAATTTCTTCTTCATCACATTCCTGTTCTTTTTCTATTTTTTCTTCTTTGAGTGCCATGAAAAGAGCTTCAACTATTTCCTTTTCAGAATCCTCACCTGCATTGTCTTCGATGAACTGACATTCTTGGAGATGAAACTTTTCTTCTTGAAGTTGCCTTTTCTAAAATTTGTTTTTTTCTTCCAGTCACTTCTTTCTTGGTGCGATCCTTCATCACTTTTGTTCTTCTCATTAAGTGGACATTTAGCTACAAAATTCCCAACGCATCCATAATTGAAACATTTAAATGGTAACTTTCCTCTGTATTTTACTTTCCTCCTTTTTAGTTTTCGAACAAAGTTTGCTTCCATTTCATATAATGTCTCTTCTTCCTCGGATTCTTGTTTTGCTTTCATATTTTTATGGGCTTTAAAAGCAGCTTCTCTGTCTATGGGTTTATATTTTCCTATTCTCATCTCATATGCAGTCAAAGAACCATGCATCTCATCCATACTAAAAGAATTTAGATCTTTAGCTTCTTCTATAGCTAAAACTTTAGAATCAAATATTTGGAGAAGAGATCTTAATACCTTTTTCATGATGACAGAAGCTTTGATTTCCTTGTCGAGTCCTCTAATCGCATTAATGACTTCATTAACTCTTAGCATATATGCCTCTATGTTCTCATCGTCATTCATATTTAATACTTCGAACTGAGCTCGATGTGTTTGTAACTTGGCCTCCTTGATCTTAATGTCTCCTTTATGAATGCTCCTCAGTTTGTCCCATATTTATTTTGTTATTTTATAACTCATAATATTTACCAGTTCACTGTCCACTAATCCGCACATGATAGAATTCTTTGCTTTTGAGTCATTCTCAAATAGTTTTTTACCGACAGCATCGGTTGGAGAAGTGGTGGGTATTGTGTATCCACTATATATTGAATCCCAAATGTCGTATCCCAAAGCACAAAGATATGTCTGCATCTTGAGTCTCCAAAATGTGTAATTAGTTCTATCAAACAATGGTGCTTTGTTTGATGAGAAGCCTTCACCACCTACCATTGTGTCACTTCCAAGATCACCCTAGCCGGTTAAGCTTGTTTAGGAACCTCGCTCTGATACCAATTGTTAGTCTCACAATGACACTGAGAGGGGGGGTGAATCAATGTAGCTCTTTTAAAACTTAAATATTCAACTCTTAAAGCTAAAACAATTAAAACTTGAAACCAAATAAAGCAAGTATAACAATAGAACATCACACAACACAAGATGTATCGAGGTTCATCGATTTGGCTACATCCTCAAAGTGACTGTTTAGATTCCCATCCAAATCCAGCCTTTGCAAAGCACCAAATTTACAATCAATTTACCAGAACCCACTGGAAGGAGCACCAACCCTTGATTTATCTACACCAACAGAAAGGAGCACCAACCCCTAATTTATCTGCACCAATAGAAAGGAGCACCAACCCCTAATTTATCTGCACCAACAGAAAGGAGCACCAACCTATTATGGCCTCTTTGAATGGCATATTTAAAACCTCTAAAAAAATTGTGTTTCTCCTTCCATGAATGTTGTTTTTTTCCTTCCATGACTATTTTTTTTCTCCTTCCATGACTGTTCATTTTTTTCCTTCAATGACTGTTCATTTTCTCCTTCCATGACTGTTCATTTTCTCCTTCCCTTGTGCATGCATGTGTTTTGGTTTCTAAAAAGGCTTTTCATTTTTATTTTGTGGCCCTTCATTTCCTTTTCTCCTCATGGGCATGCGCCTACTTCTTTTCATGTGTAACGACCATCTTAGATGATTTCAAATCATTAAAGATTCCTTATGTAACGTTTTGTCTTATTCATTGAATTTTGTCCTTATGTGACAAATTACCTTATTCAATCTTCGATTTATTCCTTATAGGTCCATGTCACTATGTAGTCTTCAGTTTCACTATCCTGGTGTTCATCACTAATATCAGATGCACTGTCAACTACTTTGTTCCTTTGGCGAACGTGATATCGTGACACTTTTGTTTCTTTGCCTGCCTGCCATTTTTGAGTCGCAAAAATGCTACATGTCACGATATCGCGAAACTTTTGTTTCTCTACCTACCTGCCCTTTTTGAGTCATGAAAATGCTACATGTCACGATATCGTGACACTTTTTTTTCTCTGCCTGCCTTCCATTTTTGAGTCACGAAAATGCTACATGTTGCAATATCATGACAATTTTTCCTTCTTGCTCTTTCTCTTTGCTTTGGATCGCAAAAATGCAACATGTCGCGATATCACGACACTTTTTTCTTCTTGCTCTTTCTCTTTGCTTTGGACCACGAAAATGCAACATGTCGCGATATCGCGACACTTTTTTCTCCTTGCTCTTTCTCTTTGCTTTGGACCGCGAAAATGCAACATGTCGCGATATCGCGACACTTTTTCTTTCTTGTTCTTTTTCTTCTCTTTTGACCGCGAAAATACAACATGTCACGATATCGCAACACTTTTTCTTTCTTTTTCTTTCTCTTCTCTTTTGGCCATGAAAATGCAACATGTCGTGATATCGTGAAACTTTTTTCTCCTTGCTTTTTCTCTTCTCTTTTGGCCACGAAAATGCAACATGTCGCGATATCGTGACACTTTTTTCTCCTTGATTTTTCTCTTCTCTTTTGGCCACGAAAATGCAACATGTCGCGATATCGCGACACTTTTTTCTCCTTGCTTTTTCTTTTCTCTTTTGGCCACGAAAATGCAACATGTCGACACTTTTTTCTTCTTGCTTTTTCTCTTCTCTTCTCTTCTTGCTTTTCTTTTTTCTTTGAGGTGTTTTGCTTTTTCTTTGATCTTTAGCATATGGGCCACTTCGGTCTTCTTGGAAAACATGCAAAAATGTGGGTCCCCAATTTTGGGGTACATTGTGAAGCAGCTACAACATGACGATTTTTTCAACTTTGCACAAACAACCTATAACAACTTCACCCAAACATCAAAAACATCCTCATAAGCATTTAACATCACTGCACATACTATGAATAACCTCTGAACTCCTATCCACTGCATCAACTGATCTATCTGACTGTGTTGACAACAATGACAATACTATCGCTGCACCTTGCTCAACAAAATGTCTCTCCGATAACGAAAGAGAAGAAATCTTATTCTTGGCCATAGAAGAGAAAGAAGATGCTCCTATTGTCAAATACCAGGAAGAAGAGAAATATTCAGAAAGTGAAGAAGAAACCATGGTTGACATTGAAGAGTAACTTGTTGTTTCTCTTGAAGAGTTGAAGAGGACTAGAAAGAAGAACTCAAGATTGAAGGCTGAAGTACAAGAGGATGATAATACAAAGATAAAGTTGTCATAAGAACTAATTGACCTAAAAGTTAAATTTGAAGAGGCAAACCAAATTGAAGAAGGTATAGTTGAGCAGTTAAAGGCAAAAGAGTTAGAATGTGAAAAACTAGAATATGAGGTTGTCTCTCTAAGGAAGAAGTAGAAAAATTTAACGATAATCTACATTAGTTTGATAAAAGCTCAAAAATTGTAGGTGATATTATCAAAGCACAAATATCTTCAATTATAAAGACTGGAATTGGGTTTGAAGAAGGTCAAAAGAAAAAAAAGAGGGAATCAAGCTCAAAAGAAATAGATGCATCAAATAAAATGATTAAAGAGGAACCTAAGACCTATGCTGATGTGTTGAGAAGTGGAAGCATCAATGAGGATGAAAACAAAGCATCATCAAGGAACAAAGTCCATCACAAAAACAACAATGAGAGAACCATACAAAAATATCCTCCAAGGCAATTAGATAGGTTTCAATATTTCTTTCATGGTTATTGTTTCTCATGTAGTAATTTTGGTCATAAAGTTGTAAATTGCAAGAGAAATTTCAATTCATTTATACCTTTTATGGACCACAACATCATTTGGTACAATTGTAACAATTTTGGGCATAGAGCTAGATGGTGTAAAACAGTGTTTCCTGAACTTTGGAAACCAAGAAAGAAGGAGAATAATAAATCTATTCAAATAATATGACCTCCAAAGTTTGGAGAAAGAAAATGGAACAAGAAAAGGAGCATAGTAATTTGGGAGTCTCACTCCCATCTCATAATTGAAGTCTCAAAGAAGAGTAGGGAGTAAGGGAGTGTTGTCAAGTGTCTTATCTTATAGCCTCGAGGAGCCTTTGCCATTGATGTCAAAGGGGTAAAAATTAGTAATGGGAATAAACTTGTCAGGGTGAGAAGTTTATGATTATGTTGCAATGAAGAATAGTTTCATTGAAAAGTTACCATCAATAAAAAATAGGGAGATTGTTAGAAATATTGAGTTGTAATTTATGTCAAAAGAACCATTGTACATTTCAATATAAGGTGGTAATGTATGCTTTAATATTTAAATTAAATATGTAAATATTAAATTAAATAAGGTTTGATATATGATATATTTAAATCAATATATTTAAATATAAATATTATTAAAAAGAAAAATGTGCTGACCTTGGGTGCCATAAGAAAGTGAAGTAGAGTTTGGAGTTGATGCCTTTGATATACAAGCACAATACTAATGGAGTAGTGAAAGGAAACCTAAGTTTGCGATAGATAAGAAGAGTTTGAGAGTGAATGGAGACTTGAGTCTGTGGTGAATGAAGAATGTAATTTTTACCTATCAATGATAGAAAAATACAGGTAGCACATGAACACCAGAGTAGAGGCAGTTCACGAATGCCAAAGTAGAGGTAATTTATAAACATCAAAGTAGAGGCAATGCATGAAATCTAGAGAAGAGGTAGCATACAAATACTGGAGTAGAGGCAGTTCACAAATTTTAAAGTAGAGGTAGCACGAAAACATCAAAGAGATGCAGTGCATGAACACTGGAGAAGAGGCAGCACATGAACGCTAGAGTAGAGGTAGCATACAAACGTCGAATGTTTCACTGAAAATAATAATTCCAAAGTGTTTGGATATGTAGACAGAGGTAGCACACTATCGTTGGAGACAACACATAAGAAAATATTTTAATTTGTGGAAGGAGGCAGTGCACAATTGCCAAAAGTGATTGCAAAAAGTGTGAGAAGAAATATATTATCAAGACCTGTGAACGATTGAGAAAAGATCAAATCCAAAAGAATTTGTGAAGGTAGTGAACTATTGAGAATATATTAAAGCCAAAATAATTTGTGAAGCCATCAAACAAATATTGAAGCTAGAGGAAATCTTGAAGTCATAAAATGTTGAGAAAAATTGAATCCTAGAGGAAATCGTGAAACTAGTGAATGTTGAAACTTAGAGGAAATTGTGAAGATAGCAATATTTTAAACTAAGTGTGACATCGAGAGGGGGGTTGAATTAGTGTGTATTAAAAATTTAATTCAACTATGAAATCAAATCAAAATGAGAAATCACACAAACATGCATCACATAACACAAGATTTATAGTGGAAATACGATGTGGGAAAACCACTATGCCAATGGACTGTTTGGACTGCCATCCAAATATAGCCTCAAAAATATTTGGTATTTACAATATTTTTGCATCACCAACTATAGGGAATGACACCAACCAACCCAGACTTCAGCAGTACCAATTGCAAGGAGCATCGATCCCTATTGCCAAGCATCGACCCAACAAATTTAAAAAGCTCTGATAAAGGTTTTAAATCCTATAAAAATACCTTGAGTGGTGTAGCTCATAAATATTCTACTCTAAAATATTCTTCCTAACCTTTTCAATCTTATCAACTTTGCATACTGATAATCTCACACCTTGCATATTTTTCAATCAGAATGCCAAAAAATTCATCACATGCATTGGCAATCCTTTCTACAAAAAAGCATCGTCTCCATTTTATTTTAAAACATATATATTTCACATTGAAAAATGTAGCTCTTTATTTTGCAGTTACACAAAAGCACCACTCCACCGTTATATTCTTAGAAACTGCCAAAATTGCCAAAAAGAGCTAATAGGGCTTTTTGTAACAGTCAAAACTACCTACTCAAATTTCCAAACGAGCTAAAAATTGAAATATATATTCGTGGATAAATTGACTACCTCTAGTTTAAATTTCAGATTTTAAATCTTTACGGATTATTTGAATTACCTTCGATAAGATGGCCTTTTATGCAGATTTGACACATGTCAAACTGCCAAAAACTGGAAAAAGTGCTCCGGAGTCGTTTTGCAACTGTTACCATTTCCTCCTTAGATCTCCATTTGGACTGAAATTGAAAATGTATTCTCTCGGTACATATAAACACCTCCAATAAAAATTTTGAAGTCTGATTCCTCATGGATTGCTTAATTTACCTATGACAAAGTGGCCTTTGATGCTGATTTTACACCTCACAAACTGGAAAAAGTGCTCTAGAGCCGTTTTGCAATTGTTATTGTTTCCTTCTCAAATCTTCGTTTGGACTCAAATTTAAAATGTATGCTCTTGGTACATCCGACTATCTTCAATAAAAATTTCAAAGTCTGATTCCTTATGTATTGCTTAATATACCTCTGAAAAAATGGCCTCCGACATAGATTTTACACCTATCCAACAATGTACAAAGTCATCCATCAAAGTACCAATGATGCAACCGACCGGTCCAAACATTGAACTAACACTGTGACTGCACTCACTACTATCAAACAAGACTCCAAACAATGTGTCGGGTTATCCAACATAGACCATTGGCACTTAGGAACAACATTTGCAACTTTTTGACAAGTTTTACAACTTTTGCAATTTTGTACAAACCACTTGCAACACCATCACCCGAGCATTGAACATGTCCTCACAAGCAACTAACATTTTTGTACAAGCTTCGAACACCTT